>QVIE01001435.1:0-34069 GCA_013387415.1 Panellus pusillus
ACGTTTATAGCAAAGGTGGGTTTCCACAATTATGTTCGAGTGCTAATTTTAAATCACTATGTTAGGATCCAGACACGGCAGAGCCACTGCCGGACATTGCACTACTAGATGCAAAAATTGCCGAGGCCACCAAGGCGATTAAGGAGGGTGACTCCAGTGCAAAGCAGCGGAGGGAAGACCTGATGCGACTCAAACGCGTAGAACAGATATATGTAAGATCTTACCATTTTCATATGCTCCCCACCTGATGATATCTTCCAGAGCGCTGTGTTGCCCGTTCTATCTGGTTGGGTGCTCGTACTCCTGAAACTGTTGTTGGCGACCGTATCAGCGAGCACGGGTATGCAGCCGCAGTCGGCTGGATCCAATGTATTCCAACCAAACGTATCATCGCGTATGCAGTCATTTTATTCTCTTTTGTTGTCATGCTCATCAGTTTCACGTACGTAGCCCAAGAACAACCACCCCCTCCACCACCTACTTCCGACGAAATTGATGTCACGCGACACCGCGAAATCACGTCCAAGGCAGTATCAGCCATTCTGCTCCTCGTCTTGAAATGGTTCAAAGTTTCGCGTGGGTTCTTCCGCGTTTTTAGCTCTCAATCCGTGTTTATGATACGCAGATATCATGAAATTCCACCACCTTGGGCAGCATCTGCTGGACACAAACTGTCTCCTGCTGATCTTGAAAATGTTCTCTCTCCAGGACCTCGCAGCGATAGTTGTTTCCAAGGCGGACTCCCCAGAAAACAAGTGAGTCTCCTCACGATTTTTATTCTGCGTTTTGACGGTCGCAGCTTCTTCCGATACTGCATGAGATTCGGGAAGGATCCCCACTCGCGCGGCGTGGACAGCCCGCCGCGCCCATCGCGACACACGGTGACCAAATCGCGCATTCTGCCCAACGGCGAGAAGCACGAAGAGGAGGTCGACATGGTCACCGAATACTCTTGGCGCAACTTTTTTGCTACGATCAATTTCGCGAAGATTATGCAGAAGCTCTCGAAGAATCGTTCGCATCGCATATGGATGCTGATACAGTACAAGAGCTCGGTGAGTCGTGCTTATCGGTATGAGAGTGGTGTGGTGGTTGAGCTGCGAGGGTAGCCGGTGCTAAAGCGGGCGCTGAAAGTGCAGCACCCTATGTTTCAGCTTCATATCCTGAAGTTGATCAAGAGTCAAGTTCCGTTTTGCGGAAGAAAATGGCGGCAAAGTGGGTTTTCGGAGCGTGGTTCAAGGCGACTTTGTGCTCAACGTATCTGCAGCGAATATGAAAGTTATCACTTCGATATATCTGAACTGCCGGCCAGATCTTCGGGACGAGTGGCTTACGGGTACGGAAGTTGACGACGCCTCCGATGCTCAGGTATGATCCCTGCCTCATGCGTCACTTTAGCTCAAAGTTGATAGGCACAAGAACATGCGCTGCGGCATCTCGTCAAATTCTGTGCGTTTGCATCTCCACGTAAAATTAGGTATCTGACACGCCTGGTAGACAACAGTAGACGATATGGACCCACGGCGACGATGAACCAGCCTGGACCGATGCACCGGCGCTCGGGAAGCATGTCGCACCACCTCGAGGGATTGTACCCCGGGCCGGAGCTCGGGCTCATCCGGCCTGCGGGGACGCCCAACCTGGTGGATGCCGACGTCTTTCCCCCGTTGCGCTCACACGCCCCCGACCCGTCGATATTCCTGCCGTACATCACGGAGGACATTGCGTTCGAGGAGGAGTACGAGGAGTACCTCTCGGATCTGGGGTGGGCAGATGAAAAAGTGGATGGGCCGCTCTTTGGGGGACGTCGGCGTGGCACCGGCTGCCGGAGTTTGCGGCGGAGATCGGGGACGGGATCAGCGATAGCGAGAGCATTGTGTCTATCGGGGAGCTGGGAGACGACGCGCGGCTGGACCCCAGCCGGGATGATCCCGCGGTGGTGGACGAGAATCTCAATAATTGGGAGGTGCGTATGCGATAGACTACGGAGACGAGCGACTGACGGTGGAAACACCCAGCACATGAGCCCAAAGACGATGGCGGCTCTGCCCAAGTCCCCCGCAGGTGCGCGGCGGTCGAGTCAGGGCGGCGGACTGCGGCCGGTGATCCCGTTCGGACTGGATGATGCGATTGCGGTGGACATGGACGACGAGGACGACGAGGCGGAATTGGGGCCGCCCCGCGGAGGAGAGCGGGTTCAGCGGGGCGGGGGTGGACGAAGTGGAGTACGCGTACGGGGTGTGATATGTGTTTGTATAACAATACTTGCGTTTGGTTGCCCGTATTTTTGGTTGACCATGGTTTGACCGGGTTTTGGGGTAAACATTGGATCCATTGAGCAACAGGCGTCGGCGTCGGCGACGATGAAAGAAGATAAACGAGGTCGTCGATGTCGGGCCAGCGGCGAGGGTGAGGGTCCGTGCGTGATGGCTGGACACGTGGCCCCAGTTGTTCCTTGCCTCTTCCTCCCACATCGGAATCCTCAGTTCAACAATGTCTGCTCCTCCCCAAGGCCTTCCTCCCATGCTCGCCGACGGCGGTGACATGGCCCAGAACTACTATCCTCCCGAGAACGACCTCACCGGCGGCCTGCCTATCAACCTCGATTCTCTCCGCGACGGCCCCCGGGCAGCAAGCCGTTCTACCCATACTCTACTCTTATTCGGTGCGTTCCGCTTTCTGTTTGTCCGATTCAGCTTTGTGTGTTCATGTGCAATTCTGTTTAGTTATGCTATCAAAGGCTCACCAAACCAGAAGCTTCTTCTTGAGGACATTTACTACGCTATCGAGTCTCGCGTAAGTCCGCACTCTTTTCCAGTCTTTCGGGTCTCATGTACTGCAGTTTCCCTATTTCCGCACTGCCCCCAACGGATGGAAGGTGTGTAGTGCTCAAACCCCTCTGCTTTCTCACTCATTTCCCGCAGAACTCGGTCCGCCACAACCTCTCGCTGAACCCCTGCTTCGAAAAGGTCCCGCGCCCCTCACCGATCGCGGCAAAGGCTCGTACTGGACCGTGAACGACAACGTTGATCCGCGCACGGGGGTGCACCGCATCCGCAAAAAGAAGACCAAGGGCGGCAAGGGTCGTACATCCGAGGACGATGACAACGACTATCAGCCTCCCGATGGCTCCTTCGATGAATCGCAGTACCCGCAGCCGCAGCTCGATGAATCGGGACAGCCTCGTCAGGGCCGTACCCACCCTTCCCTCCGTGGGTGTTTTCTGCTCTATCCTTCTTCGAGCATCCTCTGATGGCCTGGCCCACAGCTTCAACCCCAACTTCCCCGTGATGGACATGCGTTTCCCGATGCCTCCAGGGCCGATGCCCATCTCGCCGGAGGAAAACATCGAGCTCGACGAGAATGGGCAGGTGAACTGGCGCGTGGCGTGGCTGAAGGAGATTGGACACTTGCAGCAGGTGACGGCGGAGCAGGAAAAGGCCGGTGTGGACCCCGAGTGGTACCGGATGATGCTTTTCCGCGTCCGTGGAGCGCTAATGCCTCCGCCCATCAACCCGGACGCAGTGATGCACATGCCGCCTGGCGCCGCCCCCGAACAGCCGCCCCAGCAGCCGCGTCTCCCCAGCAGGCTTAGTTGTAGTATTATACGTTTTTTTTTTCTCGCATCAGCTCGTCGCAGTGTAACTCCACAAATAATGGATAAAATTTTTACGGCTTAGCCGGCCGATCTGACCAATGACCAATCCCCGATTCGGGGCTTATTGAGAAATTTCGCAGCTTCCCTCCTGTCCACCATGTCCCCCGCTGTCGATTTCCCTCCACCCACTGTGCCGCGGTGCCCTTCAAGGGCGCTGCTCTTGCCATTGGCTCGCTTTCCACGGCACAGGACGGGAAATACCAGACCCTTGTGTCGACCTTGAGTCATCTCGGAAGGTGGACAAGCAGATGCTCGACCGGTTGGTGGATGAAGGTGCGCCGAACTGAACCGCTCTCCGTCGTCGCTGTAGCATTCGGCAGCCACATTCCTCGACGCCGCATCGTACACGGCTGTCCATGTCACTTTGTCAGACGCAGAGTACACGACTCTATTGCCCAAGGCACCCGCACTACTTGCGCAATTGCGGGACGGACTGGCGCCCCTCGGCACGCTGCATCTGCACAATCTCGCCTCATCCACCGCATACCCCTCCGAGTTGACGCTCGCGGGGTTCACCGTGCTGTCCACCGCGCAGGACACCGTGGTGGCGCAAAAGCCGGCGCACGCCCCGAGCGCGGCGCTGTCCTCAAACGGCCGGCCGCCGCTCTGCTGAACCGCAAGAAGACGGACCCGGCGACGAAAAAGGCGCTGTGGACGCTGCACGTGCCCGACGCGCCGCGCATCGACGCGGAGGCGTTGCTGACGGCGGCTGACCGCGCGCGCCCTGTGCCGACGTGCGAGCCGGTGAGCAGCGCGGGTGCGCCGCGGCGGAAGCGGGCGTGCAAGAACTGCACGTGCGGACTGCGGGAGTTGGAGGAGGAGGAGCTGCGGGCGAGCAAGGTTGTTGTGCTCGATGGGTCGCAGACGGGGGAGGCAGTGGCGGTGTCGCAGGAAGAAAAGGCGCGGCTGGTCGCGGCGGCAAAGGCGGCGCCCAAGGCAACCAGCAGCTGTGGAAGCTGCTTCCTTGGGACGCTTTCCGGTGTGCCAGCTGCCCGTATCTGGGTCGGTGTTTTTTATTTTATTTTATTTTCATCTGCTGACTATTTTACAGGCTTGCCAGCATTCAAGCCGGGCGAGAAAGTCGAGATCGACTTTGGCATGGACGATATTTGAATACGCTGTATTATACCATCTGTAGAGCACGTGAAATATATTTTACGATGAGCTGAACTGCAGCGTCTGCAGCCAGCGCCACTCGATATACACCTGCCCGCGCTGCTCCACACGCACCTGCTCCCTCCCATGCTCTGCCGCACACAAGACACGCGGCGAGGGGTGTTCCGGCGCCCGAGACAAGACGGCGTACGTTCCGATGAACCGCTACGGCTGGGGCACCATGATGGACGACTACACCTTCCTCGAGGACGTCGGCCGCCGCGTCGGGGAGTGGGGGAGCGAGATTGCGCGCGGGAAAATGCAGAGTCGGGTCGGGGACATGTGCGCGGGAGAGGCAGGGGCGCAGCGGGCAGGACGGACAAAGCGTGATGTGCTCCGCGCGCAGCTCGAGCATGCGACATCGAGATGGACCTTCTCCCGCCTGGCATGGAACACAACAAACTCAATCAATCCTCCTGGGACACAAAGTGCGTTTTATCATTCACATAAAAAAATATTTATGCTCCCCAGAACGCAAACTGCCCTTCTGACCATCCAATTCACCTTCCATCCGCCCCCCAACCCCCTCGCACCGCCAGGCCAGGCTCCGGAAAAACCCTACACGCTCCTCACCCATCGCAACCGCACCAACACACCCCTCCTCGCTCTCCTGCGGCGCGCCGTCGCCGAGCGCAAAGACTGCCCTGCCTGGGCGCGCGCTCTCGTCTGTCCCGACTCCCCCTCCGACGACGACACATTCACGCCCCCACAATGCGTCATGCCCGCCCCGCGTTCCGGCTCCGTCTCCCAGCAGCGCGCTTACTACCGCCTCGAGCCCTCCCAGCCGCTCCTCGACCTCCTCCGCGGCACGCACTTCGTCGAGTTCCCTGCGATCGGCGTGTGGGAGGAGTTCCGCGGGACGGTGGTCGACGCCGGGGGCAAGGTGACGCAGGTGGCGGAGCCGGAGGAGCATTTGCGTCCGACGAAGCGGAGGCGGGTGGACCGGACGGCGGGCAAGGTGGTTGCGGGGCTGTTGGACGGGTATGGGAGCAGCGGCGACGAGGAGGAGCAAGAGGAAGAGGATGGAAAGAAGCAGGATGCGCTAGAGATGCTCGAGGGGTACGCGGGGAGCGAAGGCGAGGGAGAAGAAGTTGTGGGCGAGGACTCGGACGAGGATGTGGGCGAACTAGATCCTGCCGCGTTGCTGGAGCTTGTGCGGGCTGCCCGAGGAGATGCTTCGTGGACACCGCATACAGAGGAAGACTCAGAGGCTGTTGATTGGGGTGAACAGTCGGAGGGGGAAGTCTAGAGATCCTGGCGTCGGAGGTCCAGAAGACCTTGGTGTTCATCAGTTAACTTGCAACGAAAAAAAATATCGCAACACACCCTTCATGAGTAGCTGTACCTCGACCACGGCATTGACAGAGATGCGAAGCGGCGTCTCCTGCGTGTTCCTCGTCGGCGACGCCGTCTTGACCTCTACCTCCCACAGCGTGTCCGCATGCGCAGGAATCGGCTGCTGCGTCTTCGGATCCACCTGTTCCTGCTGGAACATCTGAATCACAAGCGGGCCCCGCCGGAACATGTACCCCCGCTTGTAGATCTGCGAGCGCCGCACGTAGCCGAGCGTGCACGCGAAGCTCAGCGCGTCGCCGATGACCTGGCACGTCGCCCACGGGCGCACTGTCGCCTCGGGGTGCGCGCGCACGCTCTCGGGCTTGAGGTACGCGTAGAGCACCCAGCCGGCGTCGGGCTCCGTGAGGTCCTTGCGCGCGCGCAGCACGACGGGGTCCGTGCCCGCGTCGCGCTGCTGCTGCGCGTCGAACGGCTCGAAGAGCACCTCGCGCGAGTGCATCGGCGCGGCGCTTTCGCTGTGCAGGGTTATCCGGTTGAGGATCGCTTTGAGGTCTTTAGAGAAGAATTCGCCGAAGAGAGCGACTTCGTAGTAGTGTGAAGACATGCAGGAGACGCGGCCCCGTGACCTGCTGCCTCTTGCCTTTCGCGTCGTTCATGGACAACGATCTGAAATGTAACGTCCTCACCTGCCGTCGTCCGCTCACAGACAAGGTCAGTCGGTCTAGATTTCTCCAGCGCTGAAACCGACGGCGACGATCCACAGGCCGTCGTAGTACGTGGTCCATAATTACCTCGACTTCTAATCTCTCCAGACCACTTGTTCCCACATATTCTGCGGCACGTCACCTTGTCTCTGCCACAGCCTGTGTCTCTTAATCCCTGCAGTCGACTGTGCGAACAAGCTATTCAACGCATCGCGTCTTTGCCCTGGCGCGTGCCATCATCGGTTTTGCAACTTCCACCGGCTTACGGATATACCGCAGCTTGTGAAACGGCACTCTCAGAACCGTAAGCACTCCTGAGTGGTCCGTGTATTTCCGCAACCATCTGTTTCTTGCAAGGGACGACGTCGTTGTAAGCTCGAGCTCTCCCATGATTGTTTCCTCATTTGATCCCTTGCAAGGTCTGCTCGCTTCATCCCTCAAACGACTATAAAACAGCAAGTCCCCGACACATGGTATTACTTTTCCTCTGAAACACCCACCAGTCCGTTCTTTCCGGCTTGACCCCGTCAATCGTTCTTGAAATATGCGGTCGGTTCGTCCTCAGTCAGATGCGCAATTGCGCGTAGACTGTCATATATCCTATAGTGCGATTTCATTCTGGCAGTACCAGACACATCAAGAGAAGTAGGCGCCTCGAGACTTGGTTTCTTGGACGCAACCACAAGATCTTTTTTCTAGTTCCTTTCAACAGGCTGTAGTGCGCAACGTCAACGACAAGAACGCCCAGCTGCAGAAGCAGCTCGATAATGTCGTCCGCGAAGGTCTATCTATACCGCTTTCGATTAAAATCCTCTAATCCGCGATCAGCCAACGGCGAAATCAATTTACTCAGCAACAAAAACGCGGGTGAGGGAGCTTCATTCCGAGAGAATGCGTCGTTCTCACTTGCACAAGAACTCGAGCGTGATCTGGAACTGGAACGCCGCAAGGTCCGCGAGCTACAGGACGCGGCGCGCGAGCGCGACAAGGAATACCAAAAGCTCAAGGTGCGGTTACACCTGGCCTATTCGAATATTGACTTGCCTTCCCCCGATCTCAGACTCAGCACGACAAAAATCAAACGCAAGGCGCTCCTGGCCCCGAACGCACCTGCTGCCTCTGGCAACAGCGACGACCAGCATAAGCAAGTTCGCTCATTTTCGGATTCTATCAATGGTTTGGGTGCAGTGGTCAGCGGGATGGAGAACGCTGGGGTAACTCGAATGCATCGCCTGCAGACGCCTGGGTGACACACGGACTCGCAGATTCAACGAACGCCCCTAGTAAATCGCACCGGCGCGTCCTTTGCATCCAATCAACACACCGGATGGGGGCTGCAGCAACAGCAAACAACAACAGCAACAGCATATCCAGCACTCGACCTCCCGCCGCGCACAGGTCCACCGCCAACCCTTCCCCGGGCAGGCCCCCGACCGTGGCGGTTACCCGTCTGGTCACGTCTCGGACCGGTCGGCGGGAAGCTTGAATGAGGTCGAGAATATGTTGATGGCAGGGCACGCGCCGCCGCCGCCGCCGCAAGCGCGCCCTGCTGCGCCGAACGCCGGCTGGGCCACGGCACCAACGCCGAGAGCGCGTGCGATCACAAGAGGCGCGCGCCTTTGTTCTTCTCTCTGCACGCCCCCCATTCACTCCATTCTTTCTTCAGTTTTCGCCCCTGCAACGAATCAACGCGTGCCCGGTGGATTTCGTCCTGCAGGCGTTCCTCGGAATTAGTATCGGTATCGCAATAACGGCTCAGCTATCGACAATAATCGAAGTGTATTGATCTTTGTTCTCCTCTCTGCACAACCCCCCTCCACTCACCCCATTCTGTCTTCAGTTTTCGCCCCTGCAACGAATCAACGCGTGCCTGGTGGATTTCGTCCTGCAGGCGTTCCTCGAAGTTAGGATCGGAATCGCAATGACGGCTCAGCTATCGACAATAATCGCAGTGTATTGGTATCATGTACATTGGCTCGCTGCCTTGACGTTGGACGAATAAAATGTACAGTAGATTACGCATAGCAAGATTCCACGGGATAAGATGTGTAGAATAGATCATGTTGAACGAACGAAGAGAGTTATGCGACGATCAGTCAGTCGCGACGAATCCTTCCGTTTTTCTCGTCCTCTAAATATTGTCCAATGGCAAGTATGTCTTGTCCACAGCGGCGCAGATAGCCCGCCAGAACCGGACGTTCCGCCTGCGGAAGCAGGTCCGCGAGCTTATCCACCTGTCGGTCAAAGTCAGCGTCCCGCTGACACCGCTGACGGTGCTCCGCGCTTCTGACGACGACGACGAGCTGGGCGTGAACAGCGACGGACGGCGAGACATGTGGTCCGAAACCGACATGGATGCGTTCGACGAGAACGGTGAAGCCGCCATGATGCTTTGGGTTCGCATCGCACGGTTTGGTGGGGCGCGCGGGCCGCCTGGTACGACCGGCGTGTTGGTCAGAATCACAGGCCGCGGGTTGCTGTTCACTGGTGGGGCTTGACGAGTCGCGTCGTCGTCGCGGATCCCAGCGCAAAAGACATCGGGTTGGGTCTCTCCCTCTTGCTCATGCTGGACTTGCGGCCCAGTGAGGAGAAGAAGTTAGTCTTGGAGGAAACCGGGCTTGTCGTGCCAAGCAAGCGCATAGAGGAGGGCGGGAGACTTGCTGCAGCGCCACGTGGGGAAAGCGCGGGGTAAGGGATGGTGGTGACAGCGGGCGCGATGTCGGCCGGTTTGGTGGAGATATCAGTCGCTACCGTGGCGTCGGGGCGCCGCGGGAAAGTCGCCTCGGATTGCATCGATGATCGCGACACGTGGCGCGGTTGTGGGGCGGAGCGCTGCGTCGGCGGTGAAAATGTAGAACGTGATTTGCCAGCATTCGATACTAGCAGCAAATGAGAACGTTCGCTGCAAGCGGTCAACCATGAACTTACCTCGGAAATGGGCATCCAACACCCATTTGCTCAATCCGCAGTCATGCACGTATAGTTCATTTATCTTCTGCGCATACATCGCGCATCGTTCTTGTGCGCTTTTCCGGTTGACCACGTCGGCGGAGCTCATAGCTGGAGGATGGAGCGAAATGATCTTCCGCCGAGGTATTTGGTGCGAGATCGTCGGGAGAGGAACAGAGTACGCAGACGGAGGGGGCGTCCCGCGACTCCGGCTGCTGGAGGAAACGAACGACAGATTTATTCGACGGCGAAGGTGTCCGCGGCAGTGCTGAGAAACGCTTGAAATTCGCAGTAAGGCTATTCCTGAGGCTCTTTGGCGGCGGACTTGGTGTTGCACCAATGCCCTCTTGTTCACGAGAATGTCGCGGCGAGTATGACTCCCACGAAGCACGCTCTTGTGGCGCGTGCTCGTCCGACGACGGTGGGGACGCTGTTAAATCGCGGCTTATATATGTCCATTCCTCACCCGGAGACTGGTCAGCCGACTCTCTGGTGGTGGTGGTGGTGGGGGCGGGTACAGCGACGGGAGGGGTAGCCATAGTCGTGCTACTTTCGGAGTTCTTGTTCGCCGTTGGAATCAGGCCATCGATCGCGGGGATGGCAGCCGCAATTGGGCTGGATTCAGAGGGACTGGTAGATGGTGTCATAGATATCGTGGACGGTGAGAATGCCCCTTCCCGGCGGTGATGGCTCTGAAGAAAATCTTGGTATTGATCTCTAGAACGGCGGGAGACACTCACTCGTCTTCGCCGCCTGAGCTCATGAGATCAGCTGGCGGAGCAGGCGAAATAGATCGTGATGTTGAGGGAGTGGAGGAACCGCTAGAGCTCAATACAGCGGAAACGGATGTAAGATGGTCGCCCCTTCGACGCGGGGGCGGGGAATGCATACGCGGAGGTCGTGGCGGCGGAGGGCTGGAGGATTCGATATTGAATATTGTGCGAGGCGGCGGAGGCAAAGGACCGGCGGTAGCATGTACACCTAATCGAAAAGATAAGTAAATAAGGACTGCTTGGACAAGGTCGAAACGCACCTGGCTGGTAGTGGAGATACGCAGACAAGGGAAGGGCGAAGGGGATCGCGGCTCTACTACTTGTAAAGCTGGATTATGTCGCTCAAACGTTGAGCTGCCGACGCGTGAAGACGCGTCTGGGCCGAGATCGACGATGATGGGGGACGCGACGGGAATATGGATGTCTTTCGGCTCCCCAATCTCAGGAGTATGCACGGAAATGTCCGTAGAACGGCGTTTGACGTTCGGAGGGAAAAGGGGCGTGCCAAGGGCAGGGGTTGACGCACGAGAGGAGTGCGGTTCCTGGAAGACGGGTGGGATGGGCAGAAGGGTCTCGTTGGTAATTTGTAGGCGCGGCTTTTTTGGGGGTGGGGTTCTGCGGCAGTCCCAACAATACCCACATCGCGTGAAGGCTTGGATTGAGTGTCGTGGCTTCGGAGGCTGATCGGTTGTGGGCTTTGTCTTTTGACTGTTCTTTTGAGCTTTCTTCGGTACGAGGTATCGGAGGGGCGGAGGAGGGCGTGGAAAGATAGGCGTAAGATTTGGGAGATGCATCTGGAGGTGCAACCAGAGCAAGCCCATCGAGACGCGTCTCAAGACCCCGACGTGCCCTCACCGAACTTTTCTTTGAACTTCTCTCCTGAACGGGGTCCATCTGAACGATGGCGAGACGCCGTCTATCTGAGCCACCTTCCGAAGGCACACTCGCGCGCCGTGTCGCAGACTGGACTTGTTCTGTAGAATGATCTGCTGAGGTCGAGCCCGAAGAAGAATAGTCAGAAGATGAAGTTGAGTCGCCAGATTGAGTCCTGGTGTGGCCGGTTCGTGTCGTATAGCCTATTCCTTGATCGGCGAGCGGAGACTGATAGTAAGACATGAGGAGCTCCGTTTCTTGGCGGACCATGTTAGGGCGCCGAACGGCGGAGCCAGTTTCTGTATATGGAAAAGGCTAAGCATATTTGGGCGCAGAGAAAGCGGTTTTTTACCGGACTCGGACTGACCTGCAGTCATTGGTGCATGCGTCCCTAAACAAGGTATGATTTGCTGTGTCAATAATGATTGATGATTGCTTCATTGCTTTCTTTCTCATCCACCAATGATGTATGTGAACTGTCTTTCTGTGGATCAGTGTGGAACCTGTCCTGCTATTCTCGTCCATTCATTCTTCTGTCGTCCCAGTCCGAACCGTCGTCTTGTTTTCTAGTCTAAAGCTAGGCCTCGAGTCCCACCTTCCGCAGTGGCCATTTTCCCACAACTCGCGAAATTGTCCGTCATCTGAGTATTCCGTCCAATTCCGCTAGCGTCGTTAGGGACCGGCATGAAACAGCTACGTATTCGACGGATATACATAAAATTTAGCTGGTACACATCCATGGATACAACGCTTGCGGTGTTTCAACTTTCATTCCGCCGTCTCCGACTGTACAAAGTACTACAAAGTCCACTGTATGATGTGCGCGGGACTGACAAGCTGTCCTTTGGTGGTCCCTCAAGAGATGGCTACTGTAGCGGATTTGGTACAATTGCAGTGTTGCACTCGACGTGTCTCCAATCAGGGAACCTCCCGCTCTTGCATACAAGTTATGCATTTCGTGGAGCGCAGTCACGCCTACACCTGCCCATTTCTTCAATGGTTCCGAGGGAGTGCCACCACTTTCTTTCGTTCTGAGTCAGTGCCCCAAGATCCATATCCGGAGTGCACAGTGGTTCGGTAATTTCAACGGGTCAGACTTCAGCAACCATCTTCTTATCATGCCTCCCTTTGTTCAAAGCCATGAATCCTTGGAAACGTAGTTAATTAGTCTTTCCTGTACATGTCGAATTGGTAGTGTCATACAGAATCAGCATTGAGGACATCCGCCTTGCTGAAGCCGGGCCTCCGCATGCTCGGAGATTTTGAACTCAAATCAGGCATTTCCTTTTCCGTCGTCATCAACATGGCGAACGCCTCTGCGAAACGCATCGGTATGTGCTCGCTTGACTTTACTCTTTTACAGTGGGTCAAATCTTCCCAGCAAACCAAAATGAATCCGCCGTAAAGACTCTCAAATTCGGCATGATGTTTGCCCACCATCGTCTCCTTGCTTTTGCGGTTGTTGTTCAGAAGAGCCTCCCTACCACCATCCAAGGTTCTCTGTTTCTCTATACTGTCGCTTCTTCCCAGCCTTTTTTCTGTCCAACTACCTCATCAAAATTGGAACCACAAAGCGCGATCCGAATGGAACTTTGATTTCATACGGTGAAGATTTAAGCCAGCCCGGCGTCACTGAGTGGTGCTTCGACGTTCTATATGTTACATGCAAGTCGATGCGTTTTTTCACTATTCTTTGCCCTGAAGGACATCACAAGGGGCCTGTCAGATCGGTTCTGGTGCATTCGGAGAATGGTTTTGGTGGCTATATCTGGTCGTGCGTGTCCCAATTAAACCCATGAGGTTCGCGTCTCAGACCTGATGCACCAGATTCCGCTCTTCGCTGTCTACAAGTTATGGACCTCCGTAATTTCGCCTTTCTTCCTCGGACGGTCCGCACCGGCCGCACAAGAGAACGGCACTGCCAGCGAACGGGACTCGAGCAGACGCCAAGAAAAGCTGCGAAAACGGAGCGAACGCGACTCGAGACCCCGTGTCAAAGCGCAACCTGGGAGAAAATAAACTACTCCCATCATGATTGTACCAGTATGCTTAAATCACGCCGTTGTGCCAGGTAGAATTCTGCTCTTCCAGCTGAACTTCTAGCTTCTCCAGTTCACGAACATATGCACCTCCAGACAATCCTGAAGCCGCACTTGCGGGCCTCGAGAACTGGTGCAGAGAGATTTTGTGGCGTCTGAGAGCATGATAAAACGAGGTTCCAACATTCGCTCGCATGAGTCGGAGTCTCCGACATTTTGGAAGGTTCGGAACCTTCTTCAGCATTCTACACAATGAAGTGCGCGCGCACGACGCGGGCCGAAAAGCAACGTCGCGTGCTAGGTATTCAGATAGAGATCGGAGAACCATTCACTTATTTACATAATGCATGCTAGTGAGGTAAAGTCGGATACGATCCAGCAGTATTCGACTATCTCCGCTACACCTAGTGCGCTCTGCGTCGTCGGAGTGGACGCTCAGCGTAGTACATAGATGGATACCGCGAGCCAGCCCGCCAACTAAAACTCTTCACTCGGTATCGGCTGATCTGTGGAAGAACTCGATTCTTGTACTCCCGTCGGCGACGGTGTCTATGCTCGTCAATAGTCTGATAGTCGACTTCGAGACGTACATACCTGATCACGACTGCCCGCTGGAACCGTCATACTCGCATAGGCGCATCCGGCGGGCCGGGAGAACCGTTTCTTAGAACTTTCTTGAGATAGTCACGAATGGTTGTCGCCACCAGATGGTGGTCGTCTTTTGAAGAGCCAGAGTAACAAGCAACCACGGCAATGGGACAACATGGTGCGTTCTGGAACAGTTGAAAAGAATGATATGGTTTCTAGAGTTGCACGTCCTACCTCGAGCCAGATCGGGAATGCTGGTCAAGGCAAAAAGAAAAAAGCTCAGTTCCCGCGTGCAAAAGGCGTGTGCGAGTATTTACCGCCACCGTTCACCCTGAACTCGCCTTGAAAACCCATTTGTTTGGCTGTCTTGCCCATTGCCGCCATCCCTGTTAGACGAGTAGAAATAAGGTGGAAAGTCAGACTTTTGAAAGGTTTTGTTCATTCCTTTCTCGACGTAGTAGCTTGAATGTCCCGTTCGCTTGACTACGTTGATCATGCCCTTAACAATGTATGTGAGTGAAGAACACGAAGAGGGACAACTCAAGAACCTCGATACCGCTCCAACTATCAAGACTGACGTCGCCAACGCCGGAAAGATGGCCTACGTATATCAGAACGAGGTACGATCGAACAAACCTTGACGAACATACCCAGATCCCCCACAGTACAGCAAAATAAAGGATGTCCAGCAATGGTTTGAATGGATATGACTAGGCCCTTGCCCGCCTTGACGTGTCTTGATGTGCCCCGAAAACGTTTCCGGATAGATAACCCCAGCGTAACGGCGTCTGCAGAGGAGAATGACGGAAAGCGGCAGCCCCTTCTTCAACCAAGGTTTGGCTAGCTATCTCAGCAGCGGAGGAATGGATATTGTTGAACAT
The DNA here is from genome assembly GCA_013387415.1 of Panellus pusillus. NCBI lineage: Eukaryota > Fungi > Basidiomycota > Agaricomycetes > Agaricales > Mycenaceae > Panellus > Panellus pusillus. Next base: position 14,917 of record QVIE01001435.1, read on the forward strand.
TACACAGCAGTTAGCAAAGGCTAGGAAGCAACGAGTTGAGAGGGAGCGTAATGGTCCGTTGCATCAGCCTCGAGGCGAACGCTTAGGGTCCGGGCGTGCTTCCAGAGATGAAAGTGCGTGGATATGGCTCTCGAAAGCATTGAGCCCGGCGCGGTTTCATCGGGGCAGGGCCGGGTTCGTCGTGGATTGCTAAAGGTTGAGCACGGGTCTGGACCCGTACGGGTTTTACCCGCGGAAACGGACGCACGGTCAGTCGGGTACGGGTCCGGGTCAGAATTTCTGACCCGGCACAAACCGGACCCGGCACGGGTAAACCGCGGGTCTCGTGCCGTTTGTCGGATCATGGAGCCGTAACAATTTGAATCTTTTGCGAACGCAAGATTTGGTCAAGGCTTGTACACCCAATCCGAGGAAGCACAAAAGGGGTGATGCAGAGGCGAATGGTATTATCTCAGTAGATCCTAGCTAGTTATACACCTTACATAAAAAATCAAACTGTCATTCAACTGTCATTTATAAATTTTTAAGGGCGGACCGCACCAAATAGTACGGGTCAACCCGACGGGTTTGCAGACCCGCGGGTATTGATGCGACCCGTACCCGTACCCTTGCGGGTTCGGACCCGACCCGCTACGGGTACGGGTTTCTCCGGTACGGGTACGGGTAGCTGTCTGCTGACCCGTACCCGACCCGTGCTCAACCTTATGGATTGCAGGTGATAGTTTGTTTGCAAGATTGCCTTACTGATTGCCTCCACCGAAATATCTCGTGCTCTACAACATCCTCATCCGGATGGAGTTTTTCAACGACGTGGGATCCGACCCCCTAAAGCCTTCTCTGTTTGAGCTGGTCGCCCAAGAGCAGCTCCGAGATCTGCTACAGCCTGCATTAAAATATGTTTTGGCGGTACGCGCGTTCATCTCGAAGCTTTCTATAGGCTCAGGCACCGAAGGTCTTCGCTCAACGCTACCCGCGATATCTCCTCCGTATCGTAAACAGACACGAAGAATTCTACGCTACCATCATGTTCTTCGTGGAGAGGCATTACCTGCGGAAACATAGTACAAAATTTGCCCTTCAAATTTCGTGGTGCTGCTCATTGTTTGACGACAGACGCGTCTTTTTCTGAAAATTTTTACGGCCTGAAACGAAGGAGACGACCCTTCATCGAGAGCGAACGGGCTAACGCTGCTGTCGGCGGAATCCCGCCTGCAGAGAGTCTTCGCGTCCAGGAAATATGGCGTTCCTTGCTGTTCTTGGTGCGTGCCCGCTCTTGCTTGTGAACGCCACGATAAAGTGCCTGGCAGGTCGGGGTACCGTATCTTCGTGCCAAAGCACAAGATTACTATGAAGTGCTGGGTGGTGGCGTTGCTCTGGACATCGACGAGGGCCACGATGCTCAACAGCACGTCCTGCTGGACGCAGTAAGTTCTTGAACCATAATTCAGGTGCTCCTAGTCTCAGGCACGTCCCAGAGCTTCCGGGGATTATGCCGACGAACATATAAAAGAATATATCCCCGGTTAAACACGTCTTTCGAACTGTGGCTGCTAGTCTGGAACATTGCATATCTCTTCGACCGAACACCATTTTACCGGCCTTGGCTCTCCTGGATGGGAGTCGATCTCCGTCGGCTGGGTGTAGAAGATTTTGTAAATCAATCTGTCTGTCTCCGAATAAGCAAGGAACTGACAAAATATACAGCGTGCTGCCGCAGCGTCCGCAAAAAAACATACCTCCCAGAATCACCTGGTCCGGATTCGGCGGTTGCTTTTTAAATCACCTCAGGTCTTATTGGATTCACTAAGACTTCTTCTGCCCACCGCAATATTCTTCATCAAATTCCTCGAGTGGTGGTATTCTCCTGGTTCTCCGGCACGCTCATTTTCCACCTCGCCGCTTGGTCCTGCGGTTCCTCCCCCTCGGATGCTCCCGCCTCATCCACAGGGCATCCCTTTCGATCCGCAGAGCTACGGCAAGTGTCCCATTTGCAAGGGCCCCATCAAAAACGCGACAGCATTGCCCTCTGGGTACGTTTTCTGCTATCGCTGCGCGTACGAGCATGTAGAGAACCACGGGATGTGTCCGATAACACGTTTGCCCGCACGGATATGGCAGTTGAAGAAAATCATATCCCTGTGATATCCACGTAGATTTGGACTTGTTTATTACGAAAAATCATTGGTTGTAAAAGGAAATTTGATCTTCGCGCAAATCGCGCCGAAGTCCGTTCGTTGGGTGTTCCGCTCATGGGCTTGCAATTATACTTAATCCCCTCTGCGTTCGATCACCTCCCTCGCAGCGCTAATCATACAATACTATGAAGGTGCCGCATCTGTCCCGCTCTTCGCATCCACACTCACCCCGTATTAGTTCGGCAAGCATATCCAGGCCCAGCAGGTTCCAGGATGGTCCGCTTATTACCTCGACTACAAGTTCCTCAAGAAGATTATATCCTCGCTCACTGCCAATCGCCCAGCCTCTGAGGCTGCTGCTTTGGCTCTTGGTTTACGTCCGACAGATATCGCCGACTCGGCGACTTCAACGGCCCTACAAAGCCCTCAGGTTCCCCCTCTATTTTCTGGTGCAGGAGATGACGAACGAGGCCCCGATTTCCGCGCTCACAAAGCCGCTTTCTTCTTCAAACTAGAGCGCGAGTTGGAAAAGGTAGTCCGATATGAGGATTCCATCCATCCCTAATCGTTCTCTCTCTCAGATCAACGAGTTCTACCTACAAAAGGAAGCAGAACTCAAGCTTCGTCTCGAAACTTTGCTTTCCAAGCGAAGAGCGGCTGCGATGAGAGGTTTCCCGGACACGGTCGACGACACCACACAGAACAACGTAGAATGGAGTGCAGTTGAGGAAGGATTTAGACATCTTGAACGAGATCTTGGAAAATTGCAGGTATATACTCTGCACCTTCCGCCTTCGGCTTATACGAATCCGATTTTCAGCAATTTGTCGAGATCAACGCGACCGGTTTCCGCAAAATTCTTAAAAAGTTCGATAAACGTTCCACGTCGACTACCAAAGAACTATACCTCGCTCGACAGGTTGACGTTCAACCAGTGTTCAATCGTCAGCTTATCTCGGAGCTTTCGGACACGGTTGCAGCCTGTCTTCTGGATCTCACAGACCTTTCTTCTGGTCTTCGATTCGAAGGATCTGCAGCGACCGATATCTTAGCACAGCAGATTATGAACGAAAGACCGCACCATATGGGCCCCTTCCATGATTTGGAGAACAATCTTCGAAAAGCAGTGGCTACTGCCGATTCCTCTTCCATCACAGACTGCATTCATTACTCGGAAGTGCTTACCCAGCAAGGACTTGGAGGGAAGACCAACGTGACCCGGATTCTGTGGAATGTCATTATCGAGGCCCCTCCGGACCTGGCCAATATGATATTGGCGTCGCTCTCCTCGCCTTTTGACTTCCAGTTCATTGATGATATCAACGGCCGGAGTTGCCTTCACGAGGCTGCCATCGCAGGGACGCTGAGACTTGCCCAGATGTGCATCGAGAAGGGTGTCGATCCTAGCAAAGTCGATGCCTACGGCCGTACCGCTCTCCATTACGCTGCGATGAACGGCCATGGACCCATCTGCGAACTTTTGCTGCGGACGGATTTGTCGCCCGACATCCTTGACATGGACAATTACAGTGCTCTAGTCTATGCGACTCTCAAGGGCAGTGTTGACTGCGTCAGGGTGTTGTTGGACCAAGGGAAGGTTCCAACGCAGCCGAACCCCGTCGCTGGTGATCTCATCCCTTTGTCACTGGCGAGTAAATCTGGCCATGTACAAGTAGTGACATTATTACTCGAACGCGGCGTCCAGTGCTTACCGAACAGCAATGGGGAATACCCGATGCATCTAGCTGCTCGAGAGGGTCACGTCGAAGTCTGCCGACTTTTTCTGCATCGCGATGGATGGGATACCCGGACAAATATCATGAATGGACCCCCCTGTTTCATGCAGCACGTTATGGTCGCGGGGATTGTGTGCGCATCCTTCTCGATGCCGGCTCTAGAGTTCGAGCCACCGACGAACTCGGCCATTTGGCAGTTTACTACGCCATATGGTATGGTCACCACGAGTGCTTGAGCCCTCTCCTCAGCGCAACGCCACGTTCAAACCCCGGTGATCCTGCAAAAGTTGTCAAAGATTCACCTCTCTCTGATATAGGCATGACGGAATCGGAGATTGACCTTATTCCGTCCCTGTCGCTCCCTCCACCGATCATGCCTCACCGAGTCTATGGACACAACTATCTGGACAAAAACCATCTGGTGCAAGTGACTATCGGCCATATGTCCGGTCAAGGTGAACAGCCGGGTGTACGCTTGCACCATCGTCTCATCAGTCCCGCCTTCAAAAATGATATCCTGATGGCCACGACACCCCTCAAAGTCGTGATCACAACGAGCCGAGACGTCAATTCTGGTCCTTACAGTATACCCCTTCCACAAGGAGACTCCAAAGGAACGTATACGTTCCAGGTCGCTTCGCTTGATAATCTATCCCTCGTTTTCTCTATATACCCAATTTTGGCACGAAGACGATTGGCCGGGCTGTTGCGTTGCCTTCTTTGTTCAAGGATTTCGAGAACGGCCGACCATTTGTCCTTCCCATTCTGGACACTCGTCTGCATGTCATAGGCGAGGTATCACGCATCATCCAGCCTACGAGCTTTGACTGAACTGAACATTTTCAGGTCGATTTTGAGGTTAACATTATTACGCCGTTCGATGGAGTTACGCTAGAGGTCGGGGGCGACGTTGAAACATATTGGAAATCTCTGGCGATGCCGCTTGCCACGGTGCCTCACCGTGGACCTTCCCGCTGGCCTCATAGATCAAACCTCATTGGTTCAGCGCACACCTCTCCCTCGCAGACGTCGTCTCATTCTGTCCCGAGTACCACTGACCAGGCTTCGACCATATCATCACTGCGTGGCAGTTATTTGCATCTGGTCATTCAGGTTACGCGCGACTTACACCCAGTCGTCTATACTGATTGGCTTCTCCCGCAACCAAATTTCGAACTAATTGTCTCTGATGTCACCCTTGCCCAATTTGAAGCTCTGGCACTCTCCTTGGGCAAGGACTTGGACTCTCAAACGAATGACTGGGCAGCTGCTGCGTCCATCTCAATGGTCTCTCTCGCCCAGCTGTTGAAGGTACCTCTACCAAAATCACCTCGAACCGGCACTCATCTTACGTAGATTCTTCCGAATACTCTGGGTGTCAGCCTCGAATTAGCTTATCCCCAACGTGCAGTTCGGGCGCAGTCATCCGGATACCGACTGCACCTTAACGAGTTTGTCGATTCCGTCCTCCGGACCGTATCTCACGCTTCGGGATCGCTGTCCCGTCGCAGAATAGTGTTCACGTCTTTCTCGCCAGATGTTTGTTCTGCTGTAAATTGGAAACAGCCAAACTGTATGTCAGTCTTCCGCAGCCTGGGCTATTCTGACGGCCCGGTAGATCCCGTCTTCTTTGCCTCGCTGTGCGGGAATAAGAATCCCCCCTTCGCCAGCTTCCTTTCACCGGAGAAACCCACGAAGACGGGAGAACGACCAGTGTTGGTGCAGCCGTCGAATTCGCCCGGGCAAATAATCTGCTTGGTATATTCGTTGATGCCGATCTCCTGGTAGTGCTTCTATTCAATTGACTGATAACAAGTACTCATTGTAACGATAGATGCAAGTTCCTTCATTGATCGATGGTGTAAGAAACGCCGGTCTTTTAATCGGTATAAACGGTGCATCGGACAATTCAGAACCATTGACCACGGCGTCTACTATCGAAGGCACTCCTGTCGATGCCTTTGTCCGGGATGGCTTGGTCTTCTTCGTCGACCATTCAATGCGAGAATTGATTTGAAAAGAGGTACTAGTAAAGAGAAGTGTATCTACTTTTATAGAAATTGACACTGTTACACAGCCTGTTTTGGCACGGATGAGAGGGCGTCCAGTTCATGGCCAACGCCTCGAGGCATCAGACTTTTCATTATGACCGTAGCGGATAAATACATGGGACAGTCGCGGGCTTGAATCAAGCTGCTTTCCTTTGTACTTTTACTCACATCTGGGTCCCAGTGAGTCGCGAGTGTGCCATGAAATGTTGTACGTACCAGCCAGGCCCAGAACGCCTCTATTTTATTTCTTGGAGGCGGTTCGTCGAAACTAATATCAATGTTTGAGACTGTTCACGAGCGCTCGAATGGCAAAGCAACTCACGTATCGGCCTCGATCTCGGAAATGTTCGTCACGAAGTCCATATCCTCCGCTCTCTTCCAGTTGACAGGACTTCCTATCAGGTAATAATATAACCTGGCGCCACTGTATAATATTGGGACCAGGATAAACGGCAAATAGTTTGTCACAAAGGTAGCTGTGACCCATTTGTTCCTGAGAAAAACGGCCCAGCCACTGAACTAAAACCAAATTATCAACGGCGCTCTCGGGAGGAAAGAGAGGCCACAACTTACGAAGCAAATGACCAGGCAAGCGATCATGCCATACCATGCGGCGAATGGCTGCAGTGGAGACGAGAAGGGTAGATGTTTTCGGTCGTAGCCTTGTACCTTCATGCCCTCGTAGAACCGAAGATACGTCAAGCAGATCCCGAACCAGGTCATCAGCCCAGCTATGGAAGTCATGCTTGAGAACCAGCTGAAAACCTGATTTATTTCGAGGTTGTCAGCTTTGTCCATGGAATCGACGCTCTACGCACTTTGCCGGAACCTGAAGTTACGCCCATATATGCCAGCGTAGCGAACAGCGAGCAAAACGACAGAGAGGCTATGGGGAGGCCGTTCGACAATGTTTTCAAGAAGATCTTCGGGGCGTTGCCTGCCGCTGCCAAGCCGTCTGCGCCGCAATGTTAGAATAGGAACATATACAAAATGAGTGCCAGACAGAGCGCCCTTGAGCTAGTATATAAGTCACTCGACCCCGCCGACCAGGCAGAGTGAGCAAACACGCATTGATGATCTGGTGAGTCGTACGATAAGCATACAGACATCAGACTAGAGGGCAATCGTACCGAAGGTAGAGCCTTGATCCCAGAGCTGAGAACGCAGCAGTCAGCAGGCCGTCACTACTCTAAAAATGTGATATACCTCTTGATGGCGATGACGAATCTGTTGTCCATTTGGTGAGCGCGCTGGACATCAGGCAAACACTCACGGGGAGCTGGCGGCTGTGCCAGTTCCACGACTTAGATCCTGGTTGTTGGAAGGGACCAAGAGGCCGATAATTGTCACCCCTGGATAGACTCATCAATGTGCAGGAGGGACCAATGGAGAGAAACAACGCGCCTCCGATATAGAACAGAAGGATTCTGTTCAGCAGCGGATTTAATAAGTGCAATTACTGGCACGAGAACCGCCACCCAACCTGATATAAACACGCTTGATGGCCTTGGGAATATTCCGTCTAGGGTTCTTAGCTTCCCCCGCTGCGATCTGAAGAGTGTTTAAGACGTCCACAATAGTCAGAGACGGACCTTACGGCGACAATCTCGGTCCCGCTTGAATGGTGGTCAGCGCCTATAGGATGGCCAGACTTTGAACCCAGACGTACATGTATGAAAAGGCTGCTTGGGTCATCACCGCCCACCTAGAAAAGGGTATCGAAAAAGAGGTAAAGAAAATGTATGGAGGTGTGCAGACCAGCCAAGAAATCTGCCTTTCGCTCCAGGAATGTTATCGAACTGCGCAAAAGGGCCAGGGTGCTTCCAATATCTAAATCCGATTCTGGAAACTACGTTCATGTTTGATTTTCGGGAAAGTCGTCATTGACCATACCGGTCATGATCTGGACCACCTGGATTCGGATGCCGGTCAACACTTACTGGGCCATGTATTAGAAGCCGAAACTCACCTCCTAGATCTAAAACAATGCCGAGGATTATAAGACCCGTAATCTCGCTTGAGAGTTAGTACGTGGCGCCTGCGAAGCTCGTGCTGCTCACAGTGATGACTTTGATGGAGCTGAGATGCCAGTGAATTTCATAAGCGATGCACAGTAACCAATGAACCCAGACTTACGCGAAAATGAATTCGGCCTCCCCGTAAACCTATTGTTTTCGATTGTAGATTGAATTTTTGAGCATCATGAAAACTCACGCCAGCCCCCAGCATGTTGATGCCAACGACAATAACCAAGAGGATTGTAATCCAAGCCTTGAACATGCAGAGTAAGCAAAGGATTATTCAAAGACCGCTGCGAAATCGAAAATTACCGCGTTGTTGATCGAGGAGTTCCAAAAGTTAATCAATACAGCCCCCGCAGACAACTCGGCAGGCAACGCGATTATCCAGTTGTACCAGTAATTCCATCTAGAAGAAGACGAGTTGAAAGCCGTAGGTCCGCGAAGTCTGCCGTGCATACCCCATTGTGAACGAAAAGGCGGGATCAACCTAGAATGTTCAATAAACTGATATCATTCGCTGAACTGAGAAAAGAAACACGAACGAAACGCTCCGCCAGTTTGATGTGACCGCCTAGATCTACATTAAAGACCAAAAATGAATGCAAGCAGAAGATGACCTGCCTGGAATGGGTAAATAGCTGACCATCTCGCCAAGTGAGATCCTTTCAGACCAGAAATGAGCTTAAAGGTGTAACGGAACGGGATGAAGACACGCATGACGGAGTAGACAACTGTTCCGATGGCTGTATACCCAAGGAGGAGACCTAGGAAAGTACTATGTGCACAACCTGAGCCTGTTTTCTTTCGACACGTACCAACTGGGCCTCCAGACTGCAGAGAATTGGCCGTGTTCAGGAATAGTCCCGTTCCGATTACTCCTAGAGGAAAGTTTGACATGGATCATCCGTCGTGGCAGCTTTACTGACCGCCGATCCTACGAGAGCGAGGTCGTTGTAAAAATTCATTCCAATGTACTTTCCTTCTTTGGCTCACGAGATCATAGCGACATGGCCTACAGACGAGACATAAGTTGCGCACGAGAAAGAGACCTAGCACACAGACGATTTTTGAGTTGCCGTACAAGTTTGTGTTCTTCAGTCTGCAAGCCCGCCTCCTCGGACTTGGGATGAGCACTCGCTTCACTACGCAAAGATTCTTCACGCTGAGGTTTCTCAGAAGACATTGTGTAACCCGGCGTGGACGAGGGAAAGAAACGCTGAAGACGTGAGAGCGGTTTTGAGGGGCTCGTGGAAGCAGGTGGAGCGAGCGGCGACTCGGAAACCCAAATGGAAGCAGATCGTCATTCGATCGTGTGATCGCGAAAATAGTACAATTTGGCAGTGCAAGATTACCTACAGAGCACCGTGACCCCCGGTAGACCCAAACCACCTGCACCGCGAAGAGTTTCGTCTAGGTCCTGCAAGCCAAGTCAAATCTCAAGTATTGAAAAAAACGTTGTTTGGCAAACCTGAACTTCGAGGACTTCCGGCGTGTAGATGCGCTCAATGATGAGCTGAGCAACGCGATCACCTTCCTCGACTGAGGGGATGAGAAGCGGAAAGGCGGTATGCGTCGCGGACGGACCTTGGAAATCTTGGTCTGAAAGATTGAACAGCAGCACAAAGACAACCCCGCGATAGTCGGCGTCTATCACGCCTGCCCCGGTGTCGATCATGAACTTAGAGGCTGTTGAGACGCGTGCATGAATATCGGGAGCTAGCGCGCGTTGCGGGGTGACGTACCGAGACCACTGCGTGGTGCGACACGTCCATATGTACCCGCGGGAACGGCAATGGAGATCTGGGTGTCTATCAGGGCCTTTCCGTGGGCGGGGACGACTTTTTCTCGGCACTGGAGTGATATGAGACGCGTATTTCGCGAAAAGACGCGTCGGTAGCCAACCTGTAGAGGTCGTAGCCTGCAGAAAGCGGTGAACCTCGCGTGGGAAGTTTTGCCTTGTCTGAAAGGCGTTTAATGAGGAGGTTGGAGACGGGGCAAGTGCTGGTTCGGGGGACATCTTTCTTTTCTTGAGTTGGGGGGAGTCGGACATGAAAGGCACTTTAGTAGAACGGTGGCAGCGGCCAAACATCAACACACGCGTCTGTTCCCACCCACCAGCTTACATGCCCTTGGGCGAGGCCCCCATTACTTCCTACTTCACTCGCATTCCCAAGAGACCCAGGGACTCTGCAGCTCCTGTTCCCGCCAAAAAACGGCGTCTGAACGAGCAGAAAGAGAAACGTCCAAAGAATACCTCGAAGGCAGTGGACACCCCCCGCACTCCTCCTTCGGACCCCATCGATCTCACTCACGACAGTCCGGAGCATTCTTCATGTAACGGGCCACGTATCCCCGCAGTCAAGTGTGCATCTGTCTCGAGTCGGGGTGATACCCGCGCCCGCGCCCGCACCCGCACTCCTCCTTCGCTCCCTATCGATCTCACTGCAGACAGTCCGGAGGTTTCTTCCCGTCAGACAGATGATCCTGGGGTCAGGTGCACAGCACGTTTTCTCATACCTGGTGCCGTCACCGCGGAGGCACCAGGCGGGTCCTCAGTCAACGCTTCCTCAGTCAGAATGCACCGCATCGAGATCTGAAAAGCCCTCTTCGTGCTCCAGTCCGCACCCGAAGTCGGACGCCCTCTTGCTTGATGACTTTGTTCCGTCTTCTCAAACTCAGTATCTACTCCCAATACAGTCTTCGCTCGACCATGAGACGGAGTATTTATTCCTTCTTCCCAATCTCAGTATTTCGCACCTACACCGACCAACGTCCAACGCGATGACGAAGGATTCGTGGTTCCGTCCTGTCCATCGCGGCGGCTCCTCCCGTCCTAGACGAAGTGAAGAGTCTTGATGAGGAAATTGTCCCTAGCTCCCAGAGCCAATTTGACGTGGAGCTGCAGCCGCGGAGTGATCATTTAAGGTAAAGAGTGACCCTCAAACTGCTTCCTGACTCACAGTACGCGGCAGAACATTGCCAGAGGTGCCGGAGCCAGGGATCGATATCACAGACATCCTCGAGCAACCCCATTAGGCTCTGCGGCGGCTCCCGTTGGCCAAAGGGATGGTTCAGAGACCGAGTCAGACTCGGAAGACGACGTTCCGTCTTGCTGCCTCGGGCGGCGCCACCTGTGCGCTCTCCCTCTCCAGAAGAATCTGGATCCGGGGACTGCGGTGGCACTTCGTCTGGATCATTGCCGCTGGATGTAAAGGACTTTTACGACATGGTTGGCAGTGAGGATGGGAGCTATCCGAACAATTTTCCGTCGTCGTTGAGATGGAGCCAGGGGGAGGACACGCAGTAGAGAAATGTCACGGGATCGCGTTGCATTTGATTAATCGTTTTACGCGACCCTTATCTCGAACCATAACCATGCCTGGACGCCTCGAATACAAAGTGAGCGACGGCAGTGGTCAGTGAGAGCAGAATTGACTTGAGGACCTCCAGGCTGCTCTCATTACTGGTGCAGGATCGTACGTAGATCTCTGGTGAACAAGTTTGATTCAATCAACACTATCTTGAAGTGGGATAGGTTTAGAATCCTCCATCCTGTTTGCTCAGGAAGGAGCCAACGTTCTGCTCGTTGACATCAACTTGGAGGCCGCTCAAAAGGGCGCTGCGATCATCGTCAAACGTTTCCCGAACACCAAGGCTCTCGCGATCAAGGCCGATGTTGGAAAGGAGGAGGACATCAAGGCCGCCGTCGATCTCGCAGTGAAGGAGTTTGGCCGTCTGGACGTGATGTTCAACAATGCCGGTGAGTGTGCGGTATACGTATCATCGATAAATGAATCCGACGCGCTGGGAAAGGGATCATGCATCCTGCGGACGACAATGCTTTGAATACCGAAGAGCGTATCTGGGATCTGACCATGACTATTAATCTCAAGGGTGTCTGGTGGGGATGCAAGTACGCCATTCTGGCCATGCGCGAGAACCCCACGGATGAATCGAAAGGGCTGCACACTGGGGGAAGCATAATCAATACCGCCAGCTTCGTCGCACTCATGGGTGCAGCGACTCCCCAGCTAGCTTGTAAGTTGGTCCTCATTCCGGAATAATTCAGAGTCCAATCCGTTGCAGATACTGCCTCCAAAGTGAAGATTGTTGCTTGCAGTTTTGTTCTTTGAATTAAATGGCCTGATTTCAAGGGTGGTGTTCTCGCGATGACTCGTGAATTGGCCATGGTACACGCCAAGGAAGGCATCCGTATCAATTCTCTGTGCCCGTAGGTGCATCCCGACCCTAGTTCTCCCTCATGCTGACTTGTTTCCAGTGGGCCGCTGAAAACGCGTATGACTGACTTTCGCTGATGACCTTCGCGTTGACCCACCCTCAGCCCTTCTGATGGACTTTTTGAACACGAGCGAGAAACGCGAGCGGCGCATGATTCACCTCCCTATGGGGCGTTTCGGCGAGGCGGTCGAGTTGGCTAAAGCGGCCCTATTCCGTGCGTCTTTCCTCTCTTCGGCGACGATCTAAATCCGACGTCCTCTAGTCGCCAGCGACGACAGTAGCTATATGACGGTGAGTCACTGGTTGCAGAGTAGACACGATGCTCATTCCAATTCAGGGCACCGATTTCAAGGTGGATGGCGGACTTTCCTCCGCATATGTTACTGCTCTCGGAGAGCAGGTTCTGCCTCCTCCCGCTAGTCTCATCAGTTAGTTGTTGTAAAAATGTAAAATTCATATCACGACGCGCCGAAAAAAATAGAAATACACTACATACAAGCACGATAAGCGTACACCAAGTGCTTATGATAATAGGAGTCGGCGAAAGAGAGAAGAATAGCCGAATGATACAGGCGTAAGCAGATCAAGTCTCCTTTGCAGCGGCAGCACGCCGTTTGTCGCCTTGGATCTTGCGAATCCTGGTTATTTCCTTTCCGATATCGTTGTTCAGCTGTTTGTGCAATTCGGGGCGGTAACCCAGTTTGAAGAGGATCTCCAAGTGCACGAAGAACGGTGCGAGAACGACAGCTTGGGTGAATAGATGAGAATGGCAGCATCACAAATCAATGAAGATACCTACCTCCTATTATGTTGTCGAGCAGTGCCGGGGCCCGTTTCTCAGCCAAGCCGTGGCCCAAGAACTGGGCAATCCAAGAGACACCGTGGAGGACTCCAGCGTACATGACATAGTCCGAGGAGTAACCGAATGCTGTAGCGGTCAAGAGCGACAGGACCAATTGCGGCGTATACAATAACTAGCATGATAGAATGAGTTGCAGGCCATAGTCCAGCATAAAAAGTGGAAACTTACTGCTGCAACAGGTTCGAGCATGAAATAATACATGAGGTAAAGGCCGGCATGGACGGCCGGGTAATTCAAGTCAAAGACAAGGTAGTCCGAGAAGACATGATGCACAGCCGGGAAAAACGAGGGCACCGGAAGCGTGGATGCCATTACTTGGAACGACCTACAAAGGGTTGGACTGGTAAATGTGCTTTAATAAGGCGAATACCCTGCAAAATTATCATGAGTAGTGCTTCGGGAGGCTAGAGGCTGCGCGCACATAGAAGCAGGGGGACGCAGATTACGTGAATGATGACATTTATGCGGTTCGAGTGGTATGCGCCATAGAATGTGAGCTGGGTCTCCACGTCGAATAAGCCGCCGGGCATGTTGTGGTCGGGGTTCAGCGTTGAACGTGAAATCGGCCGCCTTTATATCATGGGGTTCCGGGATGATGATCACAGGAGTGACAGAGTTCCACGTGAGGCATACCCAGCCTACTCCAGACTTGTTAATGGTCCGCTCGACAATCATCGTAAGGGCGTCAGATGCCCTCCCCCTCGCGGCTAGTGTCGACGACGAGCAGGTTCTAGTCTCTGCCTCGTCTCCGGCTCCTTGCTCATTGGACCACAGACCGAACAAGCACTGCAGGAACACAAGCAGCAGTCCAAAACTCATCTTCCGAAGAATCACACCAAATTCTGAGCCTCGATGCTCTATTGAAAGTGGACAATACACACTACAGTCTGTGTCGCCGGCACTTATGCCACGTCGTACCCATTGACCTCTTCCAGTTACCTCATAGCAGACAATGTCGTGTTTCTAACAATTGCGGACAAGTCTTACCCCGGAAATTAGCATTTCATATCTCGACGAGCTGTCCAAAGAATTTGCTACGACATATGGTGCCAAAGTCGAGACGGTTCGCAAACCTTATGCGTTTGTGGGATTTGGTACGGACACGTTGACCTTCCAATTGCATCATGTTCCTCAGACGCACACAGACACGTTCATGTCCAAGACGGCGCGGCTGTACCGCGACACCAGGACTGCAACCGCCGCTAGTGGGTCCGGTCTCGATAAACTAAATGACGACCTGCAAGATGTGACGAGAATAATGACCAAAAACATGGAAGAGCTCTTATGGCGGGGAGACTCGCTTGACCGTACGTACGTTTACCTTACTGTTGAACACGACTAATGTCGGCTCAGGAATGTCGCATCTCTCCACGTCCCTTCGGTCGGAATCCGAAAAGTATCGTAAAGCAGCCCGGAATATTAACATCCAGGCCATGCTGCGGCAATACGCGCCAATAGGTGCCATTGGCCTCGTACTCATCATAATACTGTACTGGAGATTCTGGTAATTGCTCTGTAGTGCGGCCGATATACCTATGCCTTGTGATAATATCTTTTGAGTGGCCATATATTACGTACAAGCTGCTTCCCGTTTCCCACCTCGGCGGCTTATCTCGACGACTGCCAACTGAAGGTTCGATGTACAGGGCTGCTTCACCTTTCTCTCCTGAGCATCAGCAACGCGCCCAGCCGTATAACACTCAGGTTGCGCCTGGGCAAGTTACTTACACCACTTCTACTGGTCCGGATGGACGGGTTATCTACCATCCGTTCAGGTCAGAACTCATCCTGCTGACATCGGAGGAATCTCGCTGAACTCTTCCATAGAGCCGTTGCCGCCAGGTAGGTTTTCAGTCTATTCGATCCTGCCGCCCATTGTGATCTACACCCGATCGCCATGTCTTCTTCCAAAACCCTCGTTCAATCTCTCACCCTCTTGCCCACAGCTACCAGACGCCTAATGGCGTGGTATCCGGAATCCAGTGGATTCCAGCCGAAGCCACTATGATTTTACCACCCGGGGCCACGCCTGCAAATTCAGTCAGTCTCGATGTTCTTGATTGCTCGATAAATCTTGACATTGGACCTCTTAGGAATTTGCAGCGTCGTGGTCTCGCAGTGGTATCAGCAAGGATGAAGAAAAAGCTCTCAAAGAATGGTATCTGAATTAACATGTACTCTGAACGGACATGTTCAACTCCTGCTAGGCAGCGCGATGAAGACAAGAGGCGGAAAAAGGAGGAGAAGGAAGCGAAACGTCTACGTGAAAAAGATCAACGAAATGCGGACGCAGATAATGAGCTCCGCAAGGCTCGCGAGCGCGACGCAGAAGTTCGGCAACGCCGCAGTAGTTTCAATCAAGGCGCTCCTAATACCATGGCATTCCCTGCGGCTGGTGGGGCTGCGGCAGGAGGATACTCTGTAGTTGGCGCTACCGGATACCCAGCTACAAATGCAGGCTATCCTGCCACCCCAGGATCAAATGCAGGTTATTCTGCCTCCCCAGCATCAAGTGTAGGCTATTCTGCTACCCCAGCAACAAATCCGGGCTATCCTGCGACTCCATATACCACTGCGGGTTATAATGGTATGCCCGCAGCGGCCCCGACGACGTACGATCCACGAGATCGCAAGTATAGCACCGGTGCTGGGGTCTCTGACCTCAATCGCCAGTTTGAAGATTTAGGCATCAATCAAAATCAGGAGCATACTGGAATGACGCGTCCTACTCGCTATCAGACCGAGGCAGAGCGCACTCGCAAGGTCAGTAGCAATTTCGGCGGTGAACGACCTGCGTACCCTCCTGCCGGACCTTATCCGCCCGGGGCGTATCCCACTACCTATCCAGCCCAAGCGCCTGCAGGTCAATACCCACCGTCTCAGTATGCAGCTCCCTCGCCGAACATGCGTCCCGGAGAATCTCCGCAGGCCCCTTACGCGTCTTCTGCATACACTGCAAATTATCCCCTGCCGCCCCTCCCATGGCGCGACCCACTACACCGTACGGAGGTGCACCTCAGTTCTACCCCCCAGGCCACGTGTTGGATGGCAAGCCGATGCCCCGATCAACCACTCCAAACCCAGGCGCGGTAGCCGCATCTGTCGGCTACCAACAGCCCTTCCCTGCGGGAATGCAGATGCCACCTGATCCAAATGCAGCCGACCAAGGTCAATTGGCCGCGCCGGAAGGATTTTTGCGGCCCGTCAATGCTGCGCAGGCGTTCACTCCATTCGAGCCGATGAAAATTCAGGATATGGATGAATTGATTCAGAATGCGCCTCGGATGCCGGCGGTTCTTCAACCGCATGATGTATACGCTTCCGACTGGAATCGAATGATGCAGGTCCGTAGCTCTCTTTCGCTTCGGTTCTCGCTTGCTCAGTCCCATCAGGATCTCTGTCTTGCTTGGACCGGAAGGCTTCCTGCCCCTGGTCGTGCTCAGAAGAAAAGCTCTTTGGCAGCTGATCTGATTGATCTATGGAATGTGTCGTTTTTCTTCTCCCGAGGAGTTGAAGTAGTCTTGTACAAGGGCCGCGAACGTCGTACGGGTCCCAACGCCGGTTTAGTGGATATTCAGCTCCCGACCTACGGGGATCGCGATGACGATTCTTCATCCTCATCCTCGTCCTCGGAGGACTCTGACTCGGACAGCGGAGCTCGATACCCACCGACCACCTATATGTACGGTCAGCAGCCCATGGCGCCAATGGCGGAAGAACAGAGACGCCGGCGCCGGGAGATCAAGGCCGAGAAGAAGAGGCGCCGCAAGGAGAAGAAAGCCCGCCGCAAAGCACAGCAACGCGAGAAGAAATATTCGCTCTATCTGACGTGTGTGCCCAATGGCGGTCCTAGCGTCTCAGGGATGTCGCAGCCAATGGGAGGCAGCGGGATGATGTCTGGTGCACCGATGGCTGCTGCTGCGGGATACGGTTCCGCCATACCGCCCACCGCTGGATATGGTGGCGGTGTCATGGGTCAACCACCCTACGGCGCTGTTGGGGTTATTGATTGCGTGCTTCGCATTGCTCCAGTTCTTCTATCCTTGCTTTCATCCGCTCCTTGAACCATGGCCTTGACTGCTACATATGTGCATGTTTTACTTGTACGATAAGTGTATGTTACAAATTGATCCGTCCCAATGCCATGGGAATTGAACTTATACTGCTTGGTGGAATCAATCCCACCTCTGTCACTACAGCTGTTATACACGACGGGGGTGTGAGGTCGTAGAGAGGGTTAAGAATTTCTAGATTGGGTGCCTTCGCAGTGGCGGCGGCTTGGAAAAGATGGGATGGCGCTACGCAGAATAAGGGCAAGAGTGCGGCTGATTGAAAAAATCCTACCTAATTCGTTGTTCCCAAAACCATCCAGCATAACACCTTCGCTGAATTTGTAGGTCTCGCAACATACCAGGACAGGTACGCTGTGCTGCTGCGCCATCATGGCGACAAGTGCCGTCCCTGCACGAGAGAACACGGCGCCATTTGAGTGGAGGGAATGTGCCCCCAAAATAACCGTAGTAGCCTCTGTGATCAGTGAAGGGAGTGCAGGTAGGAGCGCGTAAGTGCAGGGAATCGGGGGTGGAGGCGGGAGTAACGAGTCATTGGAAAGAGTCCAAGAAACAGGAGGGGCGGATGCCAAGGCTTGCAAAAGAGCTTTTCCTGCAATATGCTCAGGGGAATACGTATACAAGCAATGGAACGCTCTGCCTTCTAGCAACGGTCGGGAATCGACCACGATGACGGAAAAACGCTTGCCCTGCTTGTAAGCACTCAGCATAACTTTTTCGACCACCGATGATCTTGAACACATTCAGCAGATAAAATCGAGAGGTGTATGCATCTACCTTGCATAGGTAAGAATGACATCTCCGTCTTTGATCTTCTTGCTAGCAAGATCCTGGATGACTTCGTCGGCTATGATGATACGGTCTCGTGTATAGTCGTCAATCTTTTGGCATAACAGATCCTTGGCCTGGGACCTTCCTCAGCAAGGCGACGGGAAGAAGGCATAGCGCGCACATCTTGCTCGGGCATATCGATATCCGAACCACTGATTTCTAGTTTGAGCTGTCGGATGGCATTTCCCATCGTGACCGACATCGGTCTTGCAGAGACAAGATGCGTGATTTGAGGAGAAAGATGGGTCATTAAATGTCGAGAAAGTGTAGTATTGGGTGGCGTTTTGTAGTCTTGTATCACCTATGCGCGTGCTCATGTACTTTTAGTGTACAGACTAATGAAGAGCCTACGGTTTTAAACGCGGTCAAAGTCGCGATACATCTTGCATTCGCACCACTTATTCTGAATTCTGAGAATTGCAAGGCAAGTTGCACTATGCACGGATGAATGTCGCCTTTGACGCCGGGACCATGCTTGGGCAGTCCAAAATGCGAAAAGATTCGTAGACTGCGCGACTCTCCGGAGGGTGCAGATGTCGCCTCCTTGGGATGAAATTTAGATGCTTCGGTACCAGTGGATTCCGCAGGGCCTGCAGATGACTTCTTCGGTGTCGCAGGAGGTTTGAGCTTGGCCTTCGGTTTGCTGGAGTCGCTCGTCTGACTCGGCTGCTTCTGTGCCAGTTTCGCTGCGCGTTGTTTTTCCTGCAGCTCTCTACGCTCTGCTTTAGTCATGCTTTTCTGGCTGGGCTGGGAGGTTGAAGCAGACGCTGGGGGGTCGCTGGCAGACATAACGCGTTCGGACAATGTTCGAGTCAAGTCTGAGTGCTGAGCCGTGATCTTGCCGAATTCGAAGTGCGTGACCCTGCAAGTGACGAACGCAATTCTGCTCTGCACCACGACACCCCGGACCATTATGGTTCGCATATCTTTTTCTGCTCAATAACGTATCTTAAGATTGCTTAGGGTGTCCCTGCGCTGTTTCGTTGGCTCAGCAAAAAGTATCCTAAAATCAGTATGTCTCTCTTGTCTTGGCGGCACCCACATTCAAGTACTGTAGTTTATCCCGTTGTGGAAGAAGAGGACATTAAAGTCCCAGCTGAAGATGGCTCCACTGTCAGTATTCCCGTCAACATGTCCATGGCAAACCCAAACGGAAAGGAATTCGATAACTTATATACCTTGATATGAACGGGATTGTGTGTCTCCCT
>QVIE01002967.1:0-88633 GCA_013387415.1 Panellus pusillus
TTTCGAGTCCTGTCCTGTCCTGTCCCGCTATGTTCCTCAATGAGACCGTTGCGGTTAAAACACACCTCCTGGAGGCTCCTCCTTCAGTGTAATGATTGCGCACTATCAGTGTACGTAGCCGTCAGATAAGATTAAGATTAAGTAAGACAAGGCCAGAACCGGTCCCGCGCGCGAAGGTACGGGCCACTCTATTCTCAGTAAACGCTGTCCGCATTAATGTCCCATTCATTCCAGCTGTAATCCAAAGTAAGTATTGTGAGAGAGGAAAGAGCGCCCTTCCCTATCGTGTGGAAGAAATGTGTCACGCGTTTGAGCGGTTTTGGAGACTCGCAAAAGGTCCTTGGTTCTCAAGGGAAAAGTTGAACTTTTAAAAAGCCCCAGCGTTAATCATTGCATTGAAGCCGTCAGGTAAGGTATATTCTCGGTGAACGCTGTCCGCATGAATGCTGATCCTACGGACATTCATAGCCTACAATCATTCCGGGTCAGCTGAAATCCAAAGTATTGTGGAAGAGGAAGGAGCGGAGCGAAGGAAGATAGCACCAACTCCCTGTCCCAATTCCGTCAGAGATCATACTTCACAGATCCCCTTTACATACCGTCTACCAACGCCAACTACGACCCATCATTTGAGGCTGGGCTCGACGGATTCGGCATGTACTCAGCGACCGTGGTCGATCCCCATAGGCCCAAGTCATTCGACATATCAGCTGGGCTAGGGGCACGACTGGCGCTTGTGCGCTGCTCAAGCTGGACCTGGGCATCCAATGCTCAGGCAGTGGATGTACTCGCATGTTGATAGCATATTTAGGATCGGTGGCAGAGTCATCCGGGGGCACCAAGGACACTTCCATATTCCGGGGCCGGAAGTACCGCTCGTTCCACAGGTTGATGAGCTCGCGCACGGCTTGCACTGGACCAGGCGGTGCGATATAGTTACCAGGCGGGTGGCTGGGAGGAGGGGATCGCCGCTCGCGGGACCGTGAACGTGAGCCAGACGGTGCATGAGCGCTGACAAGAGAATTCGAGGAAGATCGTGGATGGGAGCGTGATGGCGAGCGAGGAAGTGCGCGCGTTTTGATCAGAGGTGACGTGCTCTGGCTATGCTCGGCGCTCAGATTTCCAGGAGCTGAGGCATCCGATTCGGAGAACTCAGGCGCCGGTTTTGAGGCCCTGACGTGTCCGTAAGAGAGGGAATGAGGTCGAGCAAGCGGCAGCAGCGTCACGGTGTACAGAGGGATCCTCGCATCCTGATCACCAGTATCCGCATCTGCTTGCTTGAGCACAAGTCGCCCCTTCCAAGCATTTGAGATATCCTGTCATATTGACCTGGTCAGCCGAGGATAATTTCAAAGCAAGTTCCTGTTCCACGACTTACGAGTTGGAATCGATCGAAGTCTTCCCTTGCCATTGTCTGTGCCCACGGGCCCCATGCGCGCGCCTCGACATTATGATACCCTAATTGCATGAACTTGAACAGTTCACCACCGAAAGGATGCTGTAATATGGGACCAGAGGGCTTGGAAAACGCAAGGGGCGGCGTCACAACAGGGACAGAGTCAGGTACTTGAAAAAAATCGTTGTCTGAATCTGATGCGGACATTTGTGGTGGCACAGGGACGAAAACTGATGCATAAGAATCCGCGGCTGCAGGGATTTCGCTACGAGGGACCCCTCGAATCCAGTTCGTAGGTGTAGGCGTATAGTACGGCAGTCGAAGAGGTGGGACGGGTTCAGCGTAGGGCGTTGGCAGAGGCGTAAACGAGGGCTCTGCGCCCCACTCATTCACCCTGCGCATCCACTCCCGATCCAGCGAATCGCCATAATGATTGAAGGTGTGGACAATGAGGACAAAATAAATCAATCCGAAGGAGAAGACGGCCGTCAGGGCAATGCGTATGCCAAGCGCTGTTCGAGGAGATAAAACAAAGGTAGTCGAGTCTTGCGATACTCCGCTCAGCCAGATGAAGGACATGATGCAGATGAAGAATGAGATCATTGCCCTATGAAGCAAGGTCAACTTAATCGATGAGAGGAGTAAGTATCATTCACCAGGCTAGCCAAACCGCCGGCTGGAAAGTTGTCAGAATTGATTGCATGAGAAAGAGTTGAGTGACTCGCCATCGCGAGCATCACCCACACATTCCACCAGATACTCGTCGTGCTGTTTTGAGCTTCCTGTCCCAGACTCAACTACACCATGACGACACGCAGAATAGGACGCACATCGGCAAAACTGCTTGCCTTGTGCATCATGCGCATTGACCCAAACCTGATGATGTAGATGCACCCGTAGAGAAGACTCATGAGTGCGCATATCAGCGAAAACAGCGCTGACGTCCGTGTGATAGGGTGAGAAACGTCGATTTGAAGCATTGTGAGGATGGCGCTGTACAAGTGTCAGGACTAAGAGCAGCAGATGAGAGACAACACTCACGGCATCAGCAGCACCGATATAATATTCAGGGTCTGCCATTCGTTCATCAAGTCGCTGATGAAGTTTTCCCAGTTAGATCGAAAGACGAGAAGATTGCGGGGTAGGGGATCCGGTGTATTCGGTAACTGTTGCATGAACGTCGTCGCCCATCTGAGGTTTTCTTGCTCCGCCGGATCCCACTGCTTTGCCCTAGCACGCGCCATCTTTTTGATGTCAGGCAAACTGAGCTGGGCATCTTCGAATATGCGGGTGACGCGTGTGAAGTAGAGCGATGGGATGCGGAGGAGGAAGTGTAAGTAAAGCTGTCGGTAAACAACGTCTAGGAGGGATAAAAAGGCGAAGAAGATGAGATCTTGTACGATGTCGTCGAAGTTGTTCTTAGAATTGATGCTGGCCGTTGCAGGCAGAGGTAGTGACGAGATGCTTTCGCTAGCTTCAAGTTTTGCTAAAATGCTCGGAGGGATGAAAGGAGGAGGAGGAGGAAGATAAGAGAGGAGAGGGAACGGAATGCGGTCAGGACTAGGAGAGGTACCATGGGCCACATGCGCAGGAGGGACAGAGGATCTACTACTTGCAGGACGAGAACCCGCGCCAGTGTCAAATATCGCCGGTGACATGGGCGACCGGCTGTCTATGATCGGAGAGCGACTGCGTGAGCGAAACCTGGATCGCCGAAACCGCAGCATAGAGGATGGAGTGTGACCACGCAATTCCGATGGATCTGCACGGGCGGCATGAACATTGCCAGTATGAGACAACGAAGAGAGACTACGCGAACGCGCAGAAGTAGATAAGAGCGGCGGCAGCATGGGCAGTGGCTCGCTGTGAGAGCGACCCCTTCTCGACCGGCTGGAGAAACGCCGAGACACAGGGCGGGAAATCTCTATTGCACCTGTAACGGGTGCAGACTGAATGGGCGAAACCGCAGCCGGGCCTGCAAACGGTGCCGTTTGAAGTGGAGTGTCGGTACGTAGCGATTCTTTCGAGGTGGCAGAGTGTGGGATTGACCCAACTTCGGCTGCAGTTGCAGCCTCAGCACTCACTCCACCTTGCGGCTGCACAATCCAAACAGTATCGGCAGGTGGAAGACTGCGCGAGCGTCGCGCAGGGAAGTGCGAGACGCTTGCAGGGCGCTCGATCAAAGACGGCCATGTGCGACTCCTTGAACGAGACCAGCGGGACGCCGGGTGCGAAACCTGTATAACAGTCGGAGGTGTCGTGGGCCGGATAAAAGATGGCACCGGCATGAGCGCCGTTGGCCGAGCAAGCCTTGTGGGTGGAGGCAAATCATCCCCTTCGTTCTGAGCAATCGACCACGTCGCGGGGGGGCGAAAAGCAGTTACTGAAGTATGCCAATCGAGTTCCCCGTGAGGCCGAACGGTGTCACAGGTTGTGCCGCCCAATACGGTTGCCAGAACGGCTGAGCGGTCATAGTGTGCTGGGCGCCTCAGGGCCGGCCGGTGTGCCAGCTTGTGTCGCTGAGTACGATTGCCGAAACGGCTGACCAGTCAATGTGTGTTGGGCGCCCGCCGGGTACATCATCGGTTGGGGCACTTGGGCTGACTGTTGCTGTGGCTGTTGTGCCGCTTCCTGTTGCGTCGCCGCCAAACGCGCCGGACGGCCCCACCGGCGCTTCGGCGACTTGAAGGGGTTGATTGCGACGAAAGGTTGCTCCTGCGGGGAGAAAGAAACCCGATTTGGCGTAGGACTCTGTATGTACGGGGTCCCCATGTACGGAGTCCCCATGTACGGAGTCCCCATGTACGGAGTCCCCATGTACGGAGTCCCCAGCTGCGGCTGCTGCTGCTGCTGCGTCGGGCCGGCTTGTGAAGAGTAGTATTGATTAGGTGATGATACTGCAGGCTCAGCGACCGCGTTCCACGAGGGCGAAGATCTTCTCCTGCCTGAAAACATAGTTGCCTCGAAGCTTTGGTTGCTGAGGATTGCTGGCGCTCGAAAAAAGCACCAGTTTCGACGGGAGCAGTTAGACAAGCCCGGCCCCGGCGTCAATCAGATACAAGTATTTCTGTCACTTCAAGCGCTGTGAAGTCCGCGTAGCTGTTCCATTCCAGCTACAACCCAACATTGGCAAAGAGGGAGCGCCGTTCCATATCATGTGGCAGAAATGCGGATATTGAGCTCCATCTGCGGTTGAGAATAAGCCGAGAGATGATATGGGAACAAGTCAAGCGCTGGAAAAGAACTGACGAGACGATAGATTCCGTCCTCGGGTGAGAAAACCTCGTGCTTTCCAAGAATGACTAGAGTCCTTAGGCACTGTAGACACATGGCAGAACTGAAGCCCTTGGGGATCTTTGAGGTCCTGGTCGGTCCTGATGCAAATTATGTTGGAAAGGACGACTTGGAATGACGTCAACAAATTTGGCTGTGCAACTTTTTAAGGGCTCGCCTGAAAGACTGCCAGTCACGTCGTGCCTACAGGAATCCGGCCTCATCAGCCGTGTATTCAAACGCGCTTATACGTAGCAATAGGAAGAAAAAATAAACATGAGAAATAATGTATACGTATATCACACGAAAATCGTCTCCCTCTCGTCCTCGTAACCGAACCAGAACCGTCATTACCGATAGCAATACATACTCTTTGTTTTGCACGCACACAAGAAAGAATCCGCCACTGGTGTGTGTGTAGATCGATCCAAAAAAAGGGTAGCTCAAAAACATTCTTCAAGAATCGAATCGAGAAGCAAAGTGGGTATAATATGAATGATCATGACGGGTAGTACGCATCTTCGTCCCACGATTCTGCGTTCGGGCAATGCATGAATGAGGACAGTCAGAAAATGGATATGAGAAGACGACGCACCCTCCGTGATACTCTTCCAAGCGAGATATAGCACCCCCACCGCCGCAGTCTCAAGTATCGTAGCTACAAACGACCCGTCGACCTTGGAATTTGAGCCGTTGCAGATGACCTTGTTGAGCAAAAAGTAGTCGAGCTGGCTGAGGACGAAGAGCGCCGCGGAGAGGATGTAGAACCACATTGGTCGGGTTTCGTTCAGAACCACAAGGACGATGTAGGCCATGAGCGCGAAGTACAGCAGGACCGTGCTGCGCGGGTGACATCAGCGTGGAAACAATGACGGCAAACGCGGGAGCACTCACGCAGCGGGCCAGATGCTGGTGAGAACGAAGAGCGGTATGTTGCGCAAAGCCTGGGGCGGGTTCGACGGGCCCAAGGCGTTTGTTATATGCAGCCCGATATCGAATGAGATATACGTCGTCGCAGCAAAAAACGCAATGGCGAGGGCGTAAAAAGGGATGAGACTGCTGGGCGTTCCGTCCTCGACGACCTGCGTCGCAACGAGCGCATTCGCTAGTAATGACCAGAAAAGTGCGGCGACCGTCCCAGCGTGAATGGCCGTGACGGATACCAGCGCCGTTGACCCTTGCTCGAGGAACGATCCTACGCGGCGATCAGGACACGAGGGATAGACGTAATCAGATAGGTGGTGCGCACCGGTTGTGACGAGTTGGAGTGGAAGAGTAAGAAGATATAATGAGAGGAAAGTTCGTAGTTCTATGCGACCTGCAAACCCAAAGTCTCAGTAATGATCATCAGGGAAAGGATATCCGTCGGGAGAAGGACGCCAGAGGCACACTCTCTTTGCATGATGCCTTAGGAAACCTCTACGGATCCCGAACACGGTCGGATTGTTTTGGACCATGTTGTCTGCACCCGCGACAGCAAGAAAGAAGCGCTCACCAACAGCGGCTTTTCTCCTGTTCGTAGCCCATGTCAGAGCAAGGACGAACACCATGCTCACTGCGCAGACAACAATATTGGCGATATTGCCCAACGATCCGTCGTGCCCCATGCGCTTGATAGTGCATGTCGGGTTGATGCCCATTCCAGCATCGACGGTTGGCAGGGACGCATTGGTGAGGACGTTAGGTGCATGGTCGAGTATCTGTTTTCTGAGTGAGTTACCGATATGATTGGTGGCGCTGGACCAGACCTGGCGATAAAAGAGATTGCACCAAGTGTAGGATGGCACGGGTCCTGCACAAAACGTCAAACTGTCCGAAGCCAGTCATAGCGTCGGAGCGGGCTGGCGGGGCGTCGTCGTCAGGGCTCCAATGAGAAGCTGAAATTTAAATAATCACAAACAACAGCCTGGACAGCGTGTATTCGATAAGGCCTTTAGCGGTCCGGCCGAGCACAACGATATATAACGAGTGTGAGGCCGACTGCGCAACTATACGGAGCGGAAGAGAGAGCAAGCAATTGCCTTTATGCATCCGAGTCCGGACCCTTTCGAATTCCGCGTTCGATCGCGTTTCCATGCAGATGTACAAGAAAAAGATTGACCAATGGTGTTACAGGAGGGTGAACAAGACGAACACGACGAATCCAGTGTACTATTAACTGTGCTCGGAGGCAAGTATGTGCTTTTTCAGACGAACGGCACCAGGCGTCATGGAGGGCGCATCAATGATCACAGGCTCGACCGCTTTTGGTGACCGTGCAACACCGACAGGATCATGTGACTTCGCGAATTGAATGTCATTGTTTGCGGACTATTTACGCGACAGTCGCGTAAACGTCGCGACATCTCTCAACCTCCCTCATTCAAACCTCCCTCATTCAGTTCCTCTGAAGTATCCGGAGAAATTCCTGAACAACTGTACTTATTACACGACATTATGAACCTGGCCTCGTAACTTATAAGCAGCATGTTGTGAAATCTGATCTAAGTATTGGGAAGGAATGAATGCATTGGAGACGAACTGGGAATAAGGACAGTGTGCAGTAAGAGAACATTGCGTGTAAGGATTGATATTGCCGTGTTCGGATGGAAAAATTGAGAATTAGATGCGTTGAAGATCAACCTTCAGCGGGCAGAGCTGGCCAGCGCTCCAGGGCCAACACTCCGCTACTCCCGCTGTCAACACCTAAGTTACCCCGCCGCCCCCAACTCCCCAGCTCGCTCGTCCGTGTGCAGATCGCCACGTCCCTTGGTCTGCTTCGGGATGTTCGCCAGATCATCTGGCACACCAGGTGCATACCCAGGGTGCATCTCATACTCATCCTGCGCCCTTTCCGGGGGCGCCTTCGCCGTGCTCGTCCCACTCGCCGCCGCCGCCGCGCGCTCCCTCGCCCGCCTCCTCCGCCTCAGAATCTTCTTCCGGTTGCGCACCGCCCGCCGGTGCTGCTGGTCATCCCCGTAAAACAGATCGTACTCGCAAAACGCGCAGATCCACTCCTCAGCAGGGTTGGTTAGGACAGGGCCCTCCCGGGCGCCGGCACTGACGCCTTGCTGTCCCGCCCGCGCCGCCGCCGCGGAGGGATATCCGCTGAAAGGAATCGCAGCGGGAGCGGCCCGAAATAATTCTGCGCGTTGGCGTTTGCCTGTGCGCCGCCGCCCCCGTTTCCACCGCCCGCGCCCGGCGGGCCCGAGTGCGGGAGCCGCGAGGGAACGTAGTTGCGGAGGTGGTGCGGGTTGGACGCGTTCGCGAGCGCGGATCGCTTCTTCTTCTTGCCCCGCGGCTTCAACCCCATCAGTGCCACCGGATCCGTGTTCTCTGTCAAGGGCTCGCCTTTTGTAGGAGGCGCGCTGGCCGTGGTGGTCGTGGTGGTATTAGTGGTCGAATTAGTGTTGTTAATTGTGCGGGAGCGTGTCTGCGCGCGACCGTTGCGTTTCTGTCGGTTAGATTTCGTCGCGGGGGGCGCTGACATTAGTTTATTCGATGCAGCCAACTTGGCTGCTTTGGCCGCTTGCCGCGCGAGCTCCGCCTCGAACCGCCCACGCAGCATGGTCACCTCCTCTTTGGTCGCAATGAGGCGGTCCGCAGCTGGGGGCTGCTTTGAGTCACTTGAGAATATAGCGCCAACCAGCACTTACTCGAACTGGGACACGAATACGTGAACTGGCATTCCATGAATGCACTTTTATCAGGGTGACGGTATTTTTCGGAGAAGCGCGCTGCACGAGCGAGACGGGGTCCGAAGCGGCGAGAGATGCGTACTCGGGGAGGTTCGAGGTGTTCGAAGCCGGAACCCACGAACGGGTAATTCGCGGAAAGAGCCTGATCGAGTGCCAGTGTGTCGCCGTGGGAGAGCGCACCGAGAACCGCTGCGAGCTGCCGCTTTCGACTCTTGAGTGTTTCTTTATGCTGCAGCCCAGCAAGAGTGATCGGTGGCGGCTTCCCACGCCGGATTCCGAGACCGTTGAAAGGCGACGTCGATGGGGGCTGAAATACATCGACAGTATCCTCGGGACGCCCGGTAGGAATACCCCGCTCCGTCAGTTCGTCCTCCCCGCCAGATTGCGGATCACTTGCGTCGTGACCAGGAGATGAGGACGCATTCGTTGGCACCTTCCTCTTCTTTGTGTTGCCGGGCTGCTGCAGGTGCTCCATCCCGTCATCGTCTCCATCCTCCCCGTCGTCTCCATCTCCGTAATTCAGGTTTCCGCTACCAATTCTATTCATTTCCGGGCTCCGATTGAGAATTTCTTGGAGGCCGGGCATGTAGTACGATTGGAGGGCCATATGTGCGGAGAGGGATTCGGCGTGAGCGATGAGTTCCTCTGCGGTAGCGTCCGGCCCAGGTAAAGGAAACGGAAGTCCTAGGGCGGCCAAAGATGGCAGTGCCGTGGCATCGTCATCATCGGGGGCAGTGGCTTCGGTGGTGCGCCTACGCTTGGGCAACGGCTTCACCCGTCGGAGGGTAGGAAATTCGGGTACATCGAATATGGGCGATGAACCACGATTCATTGCGAAGCCCAACGTGTGAGTGGGCCTATCGTCGGAGCGGAAGAAAAAAAGCTGTAAGCCACAATCGGCGGGAAAAAAAATGGGGAGTGCCGCACAATATTTTGTTGCGTTCTTGTATAAGTTTCGACGTCAACGTAGAACTTACTGGACTGGGTGGCTCAAGAGGATATAATCTGAAGCCACAAGATGGCGTGGCTGATGTCTTACGCAGCACAGCGACAGTAAATATCAGTCATCATCGCCGGAAATAAGTCATCTCTCAACCACCATGTCTTTGAAATCTGCCGGTCGGAGACGTCGAAGAAATGGGGCACATCTTTCTCGTCACTATGCGCGACGGATTCTAGATCATCGCTCGCATGCCGTACCCCGTCACCGAACCCAAGTTCTACGCTGTTGCAAGTGAGGTTTCCACGGTGGCCTTTCTCTGTGCCAATGGCCTGCTCAGTCCCGAGTTTTACTGCTACTCTCCTACCTCGGACAACGCTGCAAAGATCGAATACATCTTCATGGAGTTGGCCAAGGGTACGAAGCTCACCGACGTGTGGATGAATTTGAAAGAAGCGGATCTCGCATCTGTCTTGCGTCAGCTTGTTGAGTCTGAACTGCCGGTGGAAGCCTATACTTTGCCGGCCACTTGGATAATGTAGCAGGGGGAAGACGGGCTTCCCGATTCCACTCAACGGCGAACGCTTCTGCATTTGTTCAGATGGTAATATGGGAAGAGGTCGCAGCTCGATATGGACCGAGGACCGTGTACGTATCTCTCTCTATGTGGTCGTACCATTGAACTTTTCAGAACTAATCGACATCATTTCATAGACGAGAACGCAGAGACAGTACTCGTGGCAGCCGCACGCAAGGAAATAGCCTGCCTGGAGCGTTTTTGCCGACCTCCGCTCTTCCGGCGTGGGACGAGGGAGGCGTACAACGACGAGCAGTCGCCTTTGGACCACATCAAAAATCTCGAATGCTACCTTCTTATAGCCTCCTCGCATCCCATCCATCCCCTCGAGTATTTTGTATCTGTAATTCTGGTCTTCGTCCGAGCAAAGTCATGGCTTCGACCTCGCCAGACTCTAGCCATCTGGACATTGACGGCCTCCTCGACTGGCAACACGTTCACATCCTTCCCTGCCTCCTCGCCGGTATACCAGATCGGCTTCAGAACTAAGACGACCCGGTCTCAGAGAACCTCATCCCGCCGGCATTTCTACCGAACGCGGATAAAATGGAAGAATCCGAGCTCACGGAAGCCATAGGAACCTACCATGCCCGTTTCGTCCACTCACTACGCCAAGGTCACGGAGGAACTCAACAAGGTTCATCGCGACGCCCTGTCGGACCCGACATCTGCCTCCATCCGCCACCTCTCCTACCAAGACAGTGCTCCATGGGAGGGTGAGACTCACGACCTCAAGGCTCTGCTGATCGAGGCAACGGAGAAGTGAGGAAGCTTGCGGAGGCGGGCGTTCCGTACCCTGTCGAGTTTGAGCCCGACTACATGAAGAAGAAGAAGGCGTACAGCAAGAGGCTGCAGCTGGCCGACAATGACTTTGAGACCACACGAGGCATGGTCGGTTTTGAGACGGAGACGTGGGTGCTTCGCGACCACTCTAGGAAGGCCAAGGCCCTCGCCGAGCTGCTGACGCTGGAGATGCTGACGAGGGTCCCGAAGGGGGAACTCGTAGACAAGACTCGGGCGAAATGGTTTTTGGACGACATGGACGAGAAGGATTGCAGCTTGGTTTGGATGTGTCGTGGTTAGGGTGTCGTCGATTTAGTTGATGCACTTGCGATCCGATATACTGTCGACTCCGAACCCAGCGACACAATATCGCAACGTTACCTCCAAGGTTTTCGAGGGAAACAGTCTTATGGTGCGCGTAGGCTTTCAAGGACGAAGACACCACAAGGCGGCTTTGCCCTAGGGCGTTTTATCATAGCCGACACAGGTAGTAGGCCTCCAACTGCATTGACGAGCCTGGTGACACTCCTCTACGAGTCCTTGTCCTGTGGGCCGCCCGACTATGTAAAGCCGGACTTCCCACAACTAGGCGGCTGACCTCTCGCAGGCAGGACTACTAACGCATGTGCATTCGGTAGAAACTTGTCCAGCTTCTCGTTACTGCTTTTCTGGGTGCTATGCTGGTACTTTGGCAGGCGCATGTGCGGTCTCTGAGCGCAAATAATAAAGGAACTTGCATATGTTGCGCCTCTCTTGGCCACCAGTAACATCCATTGGCAGGTGGCACGCACCCTGTTTCGCCATCCTGACTGGTCGACGGAGTCGCACTGCATCAGATGACACTCCTCGAACGTGGAACGCGCAACTTGAGTTTCCTCTTCTGTACGTGGTTCGCTTCCGTTCTCGACGAGTCGAACCCTCTCACGACTTGTTTTTGCACCTCGACCCTGAACTCTTTTAGCCCGTTCTCTCGTTGGTTAAGAGATGGTGCCTTTTTCACCACTGCATCCTCGACGGCGGTCGGTACCTTCTTTCACTGGCGTTCACAACCGCGCCGCTAGCAGGGCTCCTGTCGAACACTTCACCCGGGCAATGTCGAGGTATTAGTTCGTTCTTCTTGTCATTCTGCTTCCGACGGAGATATTTGTCACGCTGCCCCATTTTTTGTCCGACTTAACTACCCTTGCCTGAAATTAAACGTCATCAGCTGCTCGGGTGCGGACAATCAAAGCTGTTCATCGCAACTAATAATAGGCAACCAAATGCGGAAACCGTCTGCTAATTTGGTCGTGGGGGATTCACCAAAAATTAGACCGCCGCTGCGGTTCTCAGTGCTGCCGTCGAAAGTTATCCTGGCGTCGGACCTTTTACTACCAACGTTTCTCTCAGTTGAACTTGAAACAATCCAATAGCTGTAAGTGCCTGGAAATATTGCGAGAGGCACGCGTTTCCGAGGCGCTGAACTTGAGTTCGTAGTCCTCGGACCTTTGAGCGTCTCTTTCTCCAGATATTTAGCCTATGTGCCTCATGTATGCAATTTTCGAGCACATTGCTGAAGCCAGGTCTGGCTCGTCGAGTCGCCAACCCTCCGCGCAACGTCCGCTTCTCGGGAAAAAAGTCGGAGTCCGGGTTCTCAGTCTTTGTCAGGTGTGCGTAGGTACCCGACGCGTAGGAAATAATGACACTCACGACATGAGACACCTGTAGGTGGGGTGCTATGTATATTCGAACCTTAAACCTCACTAAACAAGGCTTGAGCGCAGCACGGTATATTCTAGGCTCATCCGATGCTATTCGGAACTCGGGGACCATATATAATATCTACTCGAAAGCTCAAGTCGTTCTAGTCCGAGTCGAATATACCACACTGCCGCACTTCCTGGATGCCAAGACTCTGGATGCCAAGACTTCACCCTCGCCAAATGCATACGCTCTCGTAGCTGGCAAATGACAACCAGAACGGTGTGGATTTATTAATATAACCAGATGTATTGCGAATGCAGCTCAAATTGAGACCTCGCTGGTATGATAAAATAGTTCCAGCTCTATTACCGTCGACCGCTTGTTCGCTCGCTGAAACCATGGGCAGCCACTGCGGTATTGGGAAGGTCTAAATGCATGTACGAACCCTCGCACCCCTGGAAGTGCCGGTTGAAATCCGAACGTCAAGCGTATTGGTGGGAGGGTTTAGGAATAAGTACGTGCCACCTGACAATGAAATCCGACTCCACATCGTGGAGTGAAACAGCACGAATCCGACGTTATATGGCGTGGAGTTGACGAATGCGACTCCGAATTTTACTCGAAGTTCGGGACCAGGACACTAAATTGAGTGTTTTCAATGAATTATATTGGATCTCCCATAGGAAGGGAGCTTCCAAGCACATAACGATGCTGAGACCTGTCCTCTCGATTTTTGGTGAGCCATAAGAGAGGTGTGCTACCAGCAACTATGTTTGAAACAACTTGACGCAACGTTTGCACATTTGTTCCTGCGAAGGCGTAACGTTCTAGACGAAATTTATTTTGGTTGCATTTACCCTGTGATGCGTTGAAATTAACCATGAGTCGAACGTCTCATGGAGTCTGGAATCCTCTTGCCATCGGCGGTCTGAAAATTAGGGGGGATATGCCGATGTTATTGCCGGAAAGTTTTGAACGAAGCATCATTTGACACCGCTCCGCTCCAGTGGAGTTTCTGGAATATATTGGAATTCTTGAAAACGTTTGGGTGGGAATCAACCGTCTTCGAACCAAGCACGTGCCGTAGTGTTCAAACTTGGTTCAAAGCCTCGACCGTAATTTTCATGACATAGTGGCTTTGAAAAGGTTTAAAAGGAGGGAGACGAACCGACAAACCCCAGCTTCCAGCTCTCTCAACCGTACAGGTTTACTCCAGTATGCGTTTTGCCCCTGCTGTCGCCGCCGCACTCTTCTTCTTCTCCCTATCGCCTGTCTTCGTGGCAGGGGAGGTCGCCGGGAGGGACGACGTCGGTGTTCAGTCTTTCTTGTCGGAGGAAAGATGCTCATTGGTGCAAATTTTATAGCTCGTGTGCGCCAAAGGGCTTAACTGCGTTGAGCGCCGCTTCCCCGCTGAGGTCGCGCCCGGCGACGACGCCAGGAAGCACCACCACAAACATCACGGGCACGGGAAGCGAGAGGAGGACGTTGATGTGGAGGATGACAAAAGAAAGAAGCACCATCATCATAAGGGAAAGCACGAGAAGCGAGAGAACGACGAGGGAGAGAACGACGAGGGGGTTGAGGTAGTGGACGATAGAAAGAAGCACCATCATAAAGGAAAGCACGAGAAGCGGGAGGAGGACGCCGAGGTTGAGGACAAGAAGCACCACCACCACCACCACCACGAGAAGCGTGAGGAGGATGCGGAGGTCGAAGACAAGAGGCACCGCCACCACCACCACCATGAGAAGCGGGAGGAGGATGCGGAGGTCGAGGACAAGAGGCACCGCCACCACCACCACCACGAGAAGCGGGAGGAGGATGCGGAGGACCGAAAGCATCACCACCACCACCACCACGGGAAGCGGCAGGAGGATGCGGCTGAGGTCGAGGACAACAAGCACCGCCACCACCACCACCACGAGAAGCGGGAGGAGGATGCGGAGGACCGAAAGCACCACCACCACCACCACGGGAAGCGCGAGGAGGATGCGGCTGAGGTCGAAGACAAGAAGCACCGCCACCACCACCACCACCACGAGAAGCGGGAGGAGGATGCGGAGGACCGAAAGCACCACCACCACCACCACGGGAAGCGCGAGGAGGATGCCGAGGTCGAAGACAAGAGGCACCGTCACCACCACCACCACGGAAAGCTTTAGTCTGACCCCTTCGTTCCGGGAGAAAATTTGTGGGAGCCTCCCACTGCCTCTCGCTTTTTCCTCTTCTGAAGCTTTTGTAAATCGTCGAATCGTGTTGTACTAGTAGTATTGTGTCGCTCTCATGACTCTTTTGTCGCGTTTTGTGCCACGCTGAGTTCCGAATTGGCCGCATGCATCATGCATGCACTTTCACTTACGAATTCAATCCGGCAAAAACATGCTTGAACGGAAGTTGATTAAGGAGACGGAGGGGCGTTGACGGTCCGAGGCCTTCAAGTTGAACCAGGTTCGGTTGTCCAACCATCCGAATGGTGTTGTTGCGTGAGCTATCAGGCTAGATTCTCGCATGTGAGTACAGTAGTAATCAATGTTTTCCGGAAGGACGACAGCGCACTGCGAAAAGAATGCGGGAAGTTTTCGTACATACTAGTTGTACATTAGGCCACAATGATGGCATGACTCTTCATTAAGCTTCATAGTCGACGCTGCATTTGCGTGCCGCGCGCGATGCGTAGAACCTGTGCATCTACACGAATAAGATCGAAGCCCTACTAATTGTATTGACGCCCCACGAACAAATTATACGATGGATATATAGTGTCCAGTCCATGACTAAGCTAAGTACGACGCGAGTCCAGGGGTCCAGCAATGCAAAGCAGATCGAACAAAGGATAAATGAAAGTCATGCATGATAGTCCGATGGATGATGTGATATAAAAGAGAGGAATCTATGCTTCGGAAAGGATCGTGTCGATGGAGCGGTTCAAAAACTCCTTTCGAGATGTAAGATCTGCATTGGGGAATCGTGCCATGATGGCTTCCCGTGCGGTTCTGGAAAGTAATACATTGAGTACTGGATAGCGCGCAGAACAATCCGAAATCGTTGCTTACTTCTTCGTTACGGTCATCAGGTCCTGTGTACTGAGGTAATTTCGCAGGGCATTGAAAAGCTCGTCGTCTGAGGGGTTGGGATTTTGACTTGGGCCAGAGAACATGTTGGCTGTGGTGGCCATGGACAGGGTCGACATAGGTCGCGGTATTCCGGCACCGACGGCGGCAGGCATCACTGGTGGCGCAAAGCCTCCTTGTGACCCGTTGAAGCTGCCCGCGTACAGGTTCATGTTACTCATCATCGGCGGCATCATTCCGTACATGCTGCCCGTATTCTGATAACCCATAGCAGGCATCATGGGCATTCCGTGGTCGGATCCGCCACTGAGCCAGGTCCTCCCCCGAAAGCATGAACGGGAGTTGCGGAGCTCCAAACGGCGTCTGCTGGTGCTGAGACATGTTGGAGAGCGATGGTTGAGGACGAAGATTAGGATTGGAGTTGTTGTTGGCGGTTAGGTTGGTATCGCGGTAATAGTCTCCCGACTGCGAAGCCTGTTGATACGGATGCGGCGACTCTCCACGCGAGTTTGGTGCACGGGAGCGAGACCGAGGCTTGCCGCTGTATCCGGTGTCTTCAGAATGGCGCGAGCCCGTTTCCCATGCCTCAGCTTCGTATTCTAAAAAGGCAAGTTCAGTTTGGAGCACAAGCGGCCGGCTTTATATACAACGCACCGCTGAATTTCTTGAGAGGGATCATCGAGTCGTCGAACTTCTCGTCCTCGTTGATGATGATCTTCTTGTCCTTGCCCTCTCCAATCACAAGACGTGTGTTACCCCAGCCGAATTCGTCCATACACCAGAAGGAATAAACGGGTAGGAAAAAGCTGTAAACGGGATACCTGGATAGATCGTCAGCATGACCATACATACAAACGCAAACAAATGAACACGAACGATAGAATATACACCACCATCCAACCGACCAACATGAATTCTCGCTTGACGATGAAAATGATGGCCTGCAAACCATACCCCACACAATCATGATGATGGCAATCTCAGGGAATGGCGATGAACCTATGGAGACCGTGACGATCAAATATATGAGCTGGAACGCTGTGAGCGAAGCC
Source organism: Panellus pusillus (assembly GCA_013387415.1). Taxonomy (NCBI): domain Eukaryota; kingdom Fungi; phylum Basidiomycota; class Agaricomycetes; order Agaricales; family Mycenaceae; genus Panellus; species Panellus pusillus. The sequence continues at coordinate 16,453 of QVIE01002967.1, forward strand.
TGTGATAAGACAGCGATATACGCACATATACGACGGTCGCCGGCAGAATCTAGATTCAGGTCGGTCACAAAACGGCATCCAGCGAAAGTGAACACACATACCAAAGTGCCAAGAAGGTCAATGAAAACAAAAAATCGCATCGAAAAACAGCAAAAGCCAAACAACTCCGGCAGGAATACCAGTTCGCACAAGTTATGCACTGTCGAGTTGATCCACCGCCGCCGCTGTGAGAACAGAACCTTCCATGACTCGGGAGCCATGGTGTGGGCAGTAGCATCCGGAGTGAACTTGGTCTTGAACGTCGGGAAGTGTTTCATGAGTAGGGTGGTCAAGTACCGATCTTCTCCGAGAGAGAAAAGATTTTTCTTGTGCAGCGTGTCGACGTTGGGTTCAGCGTACTCCTCGATGATGCGATTGGAGATGATGATAGGCCGCCCCTTGTCGGCTGTACGGATCCGATACAAGGAGAAACATCCGGGAAGACAGGTGACCGAACCGAAGAGACTCTCGAACGCCTTGGACAGATGGTGCGAAATGTAATACTCATAGACCTGGATCATCGTCCACCACGAGCCCTCCTCGTTCTGGAGCTTCGTCTCCCCGCAGACTCCGATGATGCCGGAATCATCTGCAGAAATCGCAACCAACCGGTTCAACGAGTCCGGTGTAACCGTCTGATTCTCAAATTAGCCAATGAGGGATACGATCGAGTTGAACGAAACATACAGTATCAGCATCAACAGTGAAGATGTACTCATAGAATGCTGGATCGATACCAATAACATTCCGCATCTGATGGTAGATCTCAAGCTCCAGGGGTGACATTGGAGCGTCGAAGTGCACCCTGTTGAGGTAGTGCATTAACAGTATCTGACTGTCGCGCTTGCCACGATTTCCAGGCTTGGAGCGTTCCGTCGGTTTTCCGACCTTGACAACGACCATATACCTGCGAACGGCGCTCAAACTCCCGACCGATCAGAAAAAGAGTAAAAAATAGACGCACGGTACGACATGCCCCTCAAACTCGTACAGACCCGAGTACACCTTCCCGTAATTCAGCGCCTTAGAACCCTCACCGATCGACTTGAACAAAAGAGGCTCCGGGTCGAGCTGCGGGTCCACACCGAGAATGTCGAGTACAATCCTGGGCGTTGTACGGTCGTTCCCACTGCCGATGATGTTCCCGTCGCAGATGATAAAAATGAGCTTGCGCTTGTCGTCATAGTTGAGACTGGCGAGCGAGTCGATCGTCCGACGTAGGGAGTCCTCGCCCTCGGTATAACACGGGACCTGGCATAACACGAACTTGTCTTGCAATTCGGGGTTGCGTTTGCCTCCCAACTGCAGCGCCGCCAAGACTGATCGGCGCATAAGTCTGGGCAGAAAAAAACGGATAAGGAAGAGACGTACATTTGAGCGCCATAGACGCGAGGAGGATTGCAGAAGCAGCAATCAGGAAATAGTTCTGCACAGTGCAGCGAGCGGTCTTGCGGAAGTCCCAGTCTCCAATGTAGAACACATTATTAAGACACTGCATATTGAGCCCCTGCTGCTCAGCCGTCATCTGGTCGAGCACAGCATTGAGTGGCTTCGTGATATCCTGACCGGACTGCTCCTTGAACACTTGCACGAGATCCGAGTCAAGGAACGAGTAGGCGTCATTGTTAACCTGAATTGAGAGCGTGTTCACGTAGTCCGTGAGGTCATATATCTTGTTGTTGTACCGTCCCCAGATCCTGCGCGCTCATGGTCAAAAAAAGGCTCTTTAGGGAAGTTCTATCAGACTTACTTCGCGATATTGGTATCCGCCGCCTCCGCTGCGAGCGTTTGTGATGTGTAGACTAAGGGTCCTTTGAAATAGTTTTTGATCTTGGGCTGAAACACCGCCGTGTACCAGTCGTTGCTCTGTAAAGCTTTACTCGCGCTAGACGAGTCTCCGCTCGTGTGCATCGCTGTGGGCTCGGTTTCCGTGAAATTCTTGATCGTCAACGTAATACTCGTAGAAGTCACCAGCGTCGGGCACCCTGCATCACGCCCGTGAGCACGATCAATCAGAGAAAACACCAAAGTAAACGCACCCAAGGTAAGCGGGACCGGAAAATAGTACGTGAGATCCTGGCCCGCCAAAGTTTCGAGGACGTCCTCGCTGTTGCTGGTTTCGGAGGTGATGTCGCTATGGTCACCGCCTACGAAGTTCGTCACGTCGTACACCGAGCCCTGGATTGTAACCCAGTAGTCGCTGGTAAGCGTGTGCTCAGCGACCTCATTCAGACTCCACGCCTTGTCAAAGTTAGGACAAAGCAGACGACCGAAGATGGCGATGTAAAATATGACGATGCCGTTGAGGAGGAAGATGAGGAAGAAGATGGCGAACTTCTCGCGCCACGCGAGACGTATGTCGGGTCGTTTCATGCGCCCCACGAAAGCCAGCAGGAAGGACGGGATATACCATGTAAGCCCCCAAGTGATCCAGAGCCACACGCGCCGAGTGCGGCTAGAAGGGACCTCCTCGACCGCATTGTTGCTGAGCAGCGCGTCTTTCTGCACGAAGCCTCCCCCGGGGCCCATGTCACGATGTCCGTCCTTGGATAGTGGTAATGGTGAGTCGGGATAGCCCTCCATCGTTCCCGCAGGGCTGTCTTTGTAGTCGGAGCCGACACCGCCCCACCCGCTCCCGTTTCCGCTCCCAGGGCCGCCAAGAGCGGGAACACCACCAGCGAACGGGTCAACCGGGGTGTGCAGCCCGCCTTCGCCATACGACGGGTCCCGCACGCTCTCCTCATACCCATGCTGCCCATGCATATACTCCGTGCCCTCCGGTTCGTCCATCTCGGGCTCCTCAGCATCCCGCTCGTCCCCACGGCCCTTGTCCGCCGCGCGCAGCACATCCTCAACGCCTTTCCACGCCTCATACCCCACGAAAATTCGGCCCCCAGCAACCTTATAGTCCCCGCCAACCCCGCTCCGCCACCCGCCCGACCTCGCACACTGCTCGATCCGTTCCTCGACGCTCCCGCGCATAGTGGGCACATATCGCGCGCAAAATTCCTCCGCTTCAAAATCCGCAACGAAATCACCCCCCGCAGCACGCTGCACGAGTGCCGGCACCATCAACGCCCTCAACTGAGCCCGCACCCTTCGTTTGTCAAACGAATTCGCGCTCCCCGAGTCGTTCGGCCGGATACACGCCACCGTCCACAGCCGCGCACGGCCCGCGGGCAGCAGCGCCTCCTGCAGCAGCGCCGAGAGTGTCCCGTCGATCTGTGTCATTGTCCCAAACGTCTTGCCCGGGTCCATCCTCCTCAGCGCGGCCTCCCCGCCGAGCTTGGGCATCCGGAGGGGGCGGGAAGACACCTGCGCCTGCACGACGGTGTTGGCGTCCCGCGCGTGCGGCTCCGCGGCGAGCGACGGCCCCGCGAAGAGCTTAGCCACGAACGGCACGCTTGAGGCGCGAAGAAGGGTGACAATCGCCGGGTCGAGAAGGTCCGCGTCCGCCGCCACGAACCCCTTGACGTCGTACGTGCACGGGCCAGCGTAGTGGTTGATCCCAAACGCACGTGGGCGCGCGGAGAGGTTGCCCGTGCCGACGCCGCCCGCGCTGGGGGGAGGGGTGTCACGTCGAAGGAGGCGTGCGAGCCGAAGCGCCCGTTTAGCTCTGCAAGGAGCTCTTCGTCGCTGTCGCGGTCTGCGCCCTTGCCCGCCTTGAGCGCCATGCTCGCGCGGCCTAACACGCCGAGCACGCCACGGACGCCCATCTCTTTGTCTACCTTCTTGGTCGGGATGACAGCGGGATCGCTGATGGGCACACCGCGGAGGAGCTCGATACACGCCTCGTTCCCGACGACATCTTCCATGTCCGCAAAGAGGGCATGCGAGACCCACCCTTGTACGAACTCGTCGGCAAAGTTGTTCGCAAAGACATCAAAGGCCGCCGGCCCGAGCGCTGTCGGCGGGGAAGCGAAGCCGGGGGTGTCGAGGAGCGCGATGATGTTGGAGTCACTAGAGGGGGGCTCGATGCGGCGGTTGGCAGACTCGAGAATGAAAGCGACGAGAATAGCATACAGATCTCGCGAAAGATTTACACGCTGCGCTTCTGACTGCCGTTCGTCGAGGAGAACTGTATAGAGCTCCTTGCGGACATACGACGTGCGGTTAGTCAGTGCGGTCTCGAGCTCGTCAGGGGGAACACCGAGCAAGCGGGAGGTGAGCTGGAGGGCCGGGATGGCGCCGGGAGCGACGGTGGAGGCTTCTGTGGTGTTGTCGGCGGGAATGAAGGTGATATTGGTGGACGCGAGGATGGCAGAAAGGAGGGAGAGAACCGAGGGGGTGTGTTTGAAGGAAAGGGCGCGGAAAGCGGCACGGAGGTCGGACATGCCGATGGTGTCGTCGGAAAATGGGCCAGAGGGGAGGCGGTACGTTCCTGACGAAGCCAGCAAAGCATACTCGGAGGGGTCCTCGAGTTGGAGATTGTCCCGCTCGGAAGTGGTAGCGCCTGCGAGCAGTTGGTAGAACACATGGTAGGTGCGCTCTTCTTGGCCGAGTCTGGCGAGACGCGACTTGTCCAAGCCGAACAGGAGACACCTAGCACCGGCAAAGCGACCCGCTCATTGAAATGAAGTTCCAAAAGCTTTGAGTAACGCGAGGCGTCTGGGTTGGCGTGGGTCTTTGCATTACCAAATGAGTCGAGAATGGTCGTCATGGCGCGCAATTGGTCGGCGAGCTTTGCTTCCTTCCTTGAGTGGGTGGACAGTTGGAGGAGCTGGCTGGACAACAGCCGCAAGGACGCAGACTTTCCCGACCCAGTAATGCCCCGAGCGATGACGAGCTGGGACTCTGCCCGGCGGCGCATTAAGAGATATATTCTACATGCTAGCTCGTAGACGTGTGGCTGGAGCGGTTTCGGGGAGTCGATGGCAGGCAGACTGGTGTCCTTGTAGCATCGTTCCTCGTACTCGCGAGCACTGGCGTCGTTGACGTTGGAGAGAGTTTTAAGGGGATTGACGACGACGAGATGGGTGGAGCCGACGCGTGTGTAAGGCAGGTCGGCCCGAAAGCGAGAATGGAGGACGGTAAGGATGGCGTCGTCGTTGGGGTAGATGGTCGCCGCGCCCGTCGAGGAGACGAGGTCGACGAGGTCCCCGGACGCCATGGCGGGAGTAGACATGGGGAAGACCAAAGTCAGTAAATGGCAACACTGACGTCCTCCAATCACATGGCCATTTATTTTTTATCCACAACCACCACTAGCCGAGAAATGGCCCCAAGGAACTCCACTTTCTTCCACAATTTTCTCTGAATTTCTCTCACAAAGAATTGCCAAAGTACGGTGAAAATATACCGCTTACACAGCCTGATGCACTGGTCCATGCCTCGCGGAACACGTTTTGGCCTTGTGCCTCATCTGTCTCAACGGCTGGTGACTCTGCTCGAGAGGTCGGAAGAGCAGAATAAAACCAGTTCGCCGTGGACGATTATAGCTATAGCGCCATTCCATTCACAACTCGCTTGAATTATCTTTTTGTTCTCCCGCACCGTGAGCGTTTCTACTTGTGTTCGATGGACCGAGGGAGAACAGCCTCCCTGATCGGGATGCAGCAAGCGGCAATGCATCCCGCGCTGCCCAGAGAATCCTGAACTTGAAATTTCCTGGTCGGCATTCTGGTATACTGCACCGTTAGCGCTTCGGAATCCCGTTACTCGGTGTTTCATCAATGGTGCTAGATGGAACTCCTTTAGAGCAAGCCCGAGTCAGCCTATACTAACAGCTGCCAATGCTCCAAAGGTGAAAGGCTCAAGCGTGTAGACGCGATGCTCACGAGATAGACGCGTCGAAAAAGTGGCCGCCACGTCTCCCGCAACTGTTCAGCTCGTAACCTCGCTTGGCTTACTCCAAACTCCTGACTTCGCTTGCACTTTCATACTTCTCTATTGGTATCGTCTACGAATAATGATATCATTCTACTTTTGAGTCCTTCAGGTTGCGCATCCCAGAACTAAACCGTCTGAGCGAGCCGCTTTCCCAACTCGCGTTTCAGATGCTCAATCATCTGGTCCTCACTTGGCGAGTCGACGACCGAAATTCCCGCCGTCATCGTCTTGCGCTCGGGGCGCTGAACCGACTCGTAGCGCACCATCCTATGCATATGGCCCATCCGCCAGACCTAAATGCAGGTATCAGCGTGCCATTCATGAAGGAACGCAATTAAGACTCACCCGAAGCTGCTTCACCAGCGCGTCCAACTCAGCAGTAATCGCTTCCCCCAGCTCACCCCCCATCTCCTTCACCACCCTCCGGACATCATACCCCCTCAAAAATCCAACCACTCCCTCTGCGCTTTCGGCAAATGCAGCTCCTCCCTCTCAGGCTTCGGAAACGGCCGGATCCCCAGAAACGAATCAAGCGTCCGAAACAAGACACTTTGCCCACCAGAAATACCGTCCACGCCCTCAAGCGTCCAGCCCTGGTACCCCTGGACGTACGCCATCCACACGGAGCGCGAGAGGTTCGCCTCAATCATGGTGCTGAAGAAGAACTTGAGCGCAGATTTCAGGATGGCGTTGGCGGATTGGAGGGCGGCAAGTGCGGAAGCTGGGTCGCCTGCGTCGAGGAGGGCGATGGAGCGTGCGAAGAGGTGGTACATGGGGAGGGCCTGCCAAGTAATTGAATAGACAATCGAGTGAGCAACGCCAAAACAGAAGTGGCCGCGTACGTACCCTTACTTCCATCTCGCTAATAAGCTTAGTATTCCAAAACTCAGTAGACCTGTGAGTCTCAGACAATCCAACAGTAACGCTATACTCCAACCGGTCGTCCTCGCGCAAATTGGCATACATGAGCGAAGTCATGCAGCCGCCCGCGGACGTCGTCCCAAAATGCCGCTGCAGATACCGCCACGGCAGATCAAGCGGCTCGGGGAAGTCGAGAGTCCGCTCATTTTGGGCTTCGCCGACGATAGGGCTGACACCCCATCTAATAAATCATTCATACAAGTTCGCGAGAGGATCCGCATTCGAGCATGTATAGATACGTACCGGTAGGAATGCCGCAGGAAAGACATGCACAGGAAAAATCCTAGCCAAGCCCCTTGCGAGCAAGACTCGGGTTCAGTCTCCGCGCCCTCCAGCGCCGCACGTACGTCCGTCATATTGACACATACGTTCAATTGCGAGCGCATTTTGAACACGGAACGAATCAATGAGTTTTCTGTTGTACGCGCCGTCGGTGGAGGATTCTGGCACAGGAAAAGAGGGTTCCATAGTGCGGAGAACAGAGTCGTACGAACGGAGTGCGGCGAGCCACGAGTCGCGGTACGTCGCTCGCGGTGGCCATGTCCCGCCCCCACCATCTATGATTAAGGAGCGCAAACGCGCTAACGCTTCATGCTGCAAGGGGTCTCCAAGTATTTGTGCACTCGCACTCGGCGTAGGACTCAAAGCACTGGCAGCGGGTTGGTTCCAAGCAGCAGAGAGTAACCAGGAAAGCATTTTGTGCGATTGTTCATTAAGATATTTTCAAGGCGACCTTATAAGGGTTCAAGAATCTCGAAACAGCTGTACGGGTAAGACCCGAAAGATCCTCGGAGCTCAACGTCGTTCCGAAACAAAACATCAAATTTGCTTTCGAATGACACTCCGCGCTTGGATAGTTGACGCGGCCCTCCAGTTGCCATACATACCAGGAAAATTTAAAACGAGACAGCGGAAAGATTGTTGCCGCAGTTCAGCAGAAAAAGCTTCCACGGGTCTAGAATCTTGAGTCCGAGGGAGTGTGTAGCTGGAAGAGCCTAGTTTCCAGCGGTGTGTATGCAGAGCAGGCGCCAATGACATGGATACCGACGACCAAGATTGTCTCCACAAACCATTAGATCAATATGTTCGGACCTTGGGAGAAGCGGCAGGAACATGGATTGTCGAATTCTCTAAATGCCGGTCGGGGGCCGACGCTCGGGTGGTTTGGAAGGAACTTGCGAGGATCCGACGTTCAGTATGGTTGAGAGCTGGTGACGGAAGGAAGAAACAGGGGAACACGTGGGAAGTTTGGCTTGATCTTATCTTTGGCAACGAAGTCCAAAGTTCGAAGTCGGCGACTGGATAGAGATGCAGCCCTTTGTGTACAATGCTCTTCCTGCGCGCGTTATATTCGGGCACGGAACCCTATCTCAAGTAGCGTCCGAGATTCAAAAACTAGGATGCAGCAAGGCGCTGGTTCTGACGACGCCGGGGCAAGTCAAAGCAGGCGAGGCGCTGCAGGCAGATCTCGGAGCCCTCGCCGTCGGATTGTGTTCCAAGGCCGTGCTACACACTCCGGTAAACATCACAGAAGAGGCTCTCCGGCTGGCGCGTAGCCTTGATGCCGACTGCGTTGTCGCGCTCGGGGGTGGGAGCGCGATCGGGTTAGCCAAGGCTATCGCCCTTCACACAGATTTCCCGCAAATCGTGGTCCCTACAACCTATGCGGGTTCAGAGGTGATACCAAGCGCAAGGTTGAACTCTCTTGAGCTCATCGCTCCCAGGCCACCGCAGTCTTGGGCCAGACGGAGAATGGCATCAAGACAACGCAAAAGTCGTTGAAGGTGCTCCCAGAGGTCATCATCTACGACGTAGATCTCACTTTAAACCTTCCTCCGCGCACGACGATAACGTCTGGTATCAACGCGATCGCGCACGCCGTAGAGGCACTGTATTCCGCGGAGGCGAATCCCATCACAGACACGCATGCTGAGCAAGGTATCGCGCACTTGGCCAGCGCGCTTCCGATTCTCTCCAGCGACCCGCGGAACCGCGAGGCGCGGAGCGATGCACTTTTTGGTGCTTGGTTATGCTCGGTTTGCGCAGGCACAGTCGGCATCGCACTCCATCATAAACTCTGCCATACCATTGGTAAGTTGTTCTCTTTATTTTCCGTTTCCTCTGTTCTCACCTCCGTGCCGCAGGGGGCACATTCAACCTCTCTCACGCAGACACGCACACCGTTCTCCTACCCCACACGATAGCCTATAACGCCCTCTTCACGGCCGCCGCCATGGACAGAGTCGTCCGCAGCCTCAATGCCGGGCCCGGCGTCAGCCCCGCCCAAGGCATATACGATCTCGCCAAAAACCACGGCGCGCCTTACTCACTGCAGCAAATCGGTATGAAGGAAGAGGATCTGGAGCGGGCTGTCGATGTCGCGTTGAAAAACCCGTATCCTAACCCCGCCCCTTGGAGCGGGACAAGCTGTTGACTCTGCTGAGAAACGCGTACGAGGGGAAACGGCCGGCGTAGGAGCTCCAGGCGAAAGAGTACAACTTGTGATTCCATTCAGAAGTACAGGTACATTCAAGGTACACGCGAATACAGAGATTATCTCAACTCACACAAGGCAAGGCACTTTGAAGTACGAGGTGCCGGACAAGGTCTGGAGCAGCCTACCAGCTGTAGCCACGTTGGCCATGCTTGCCGTTCCCACCCCCTTTCCGTGCTCGCCGTTTTGCCGTTGTCGCCGCCCTTGCCGTGTTCGCCGCCCTTACCGTGGTCACCTCCCTTGTCCTCGTCGTCGCTCTTGCCGTTATCACCGACCTTGCCGTACCCCGTTAGCCACCTGAAATACAAGATGTAACTGTAAATGCATGCATACGTGAACTTCCCACATCACACACCCTCTCGAGACTCGCCCTGCCCTTTGGATGAGTTAACTTGAATGCTGAGCGGAGCGGTCGCGTCGCTCGCTGTCGATCACCTCCCGCGCCTTTCTGAGGCAGCGGTTTTCTTCGAAATGATTGTACTGGAATTCAAATCACCGAATCGTCTCGAACAAAATGTGTAGCGCGACGATTTTGAAATAAGAGAAGCGAGACAAGCAACGACGGTACAAGGGATATATACATATATTGACGAAAGTCGGCGGCCCGAGCGGGATCGGCGTCCTCCTTGCCACCATGCATCATGCTCCCCGTACCATTCAAGTGTAGACTTGAGAGTCAAGCGGGACTCTGGTGACCAGTTGTTACAGACATTTGCCTGGCCTACCCGAGAAGCGCAGGAAATGGCCGAATTATGTTCAAGCCTCGGTCCCTACGACCATCCATACACCCGACGGTGACTCTTTGTCTCGAATTTCGGTCGAGTGAAGTAGTCTAGACAACCAGAGGGATTATCGGCCTGAGGAAACCCTCAAGAATGCACCGTTTCATACCCTGATACCATCGGCGGCGACGAAGCATAGTCATTTGACCTGCTCAAACGTTGGTGTCAGTTCTTGACATGGATAGACAAAAACAAACCGGTGAGTCCGCCCAGGATTTTGATCTTTTGCCCAAAGCCGGCCGTCGCAAGCCAATTCGTGCTCGAGAAGCTAGCCAATGTCTGAGCCAATCTAAGCCCAGCGTCAGTCGAGAAAACAGGAACGGATGAAGCTCAACAACATCGAGTCGAGACCTATAGGAAGCAAAAAACCGCAGGTAACCATAGAAGAGAGGAGGACCAGATGCTTGTGGTGTAATTTCAGTGGTCTTATCGTCTGCGTTGGTGTAAATGCCAAACGGAAGTGGACCTTTAGTTATATTTACCTGGTGCATATAGAGTATAACTTGCAATACGGCGACGACAAGTCCGATAATGTCTCCGACCACAATCTTGGACAGCGCTTGGGAAAAACTGGACACTTTGGTTACCCCTATAACGAAGGGCAAAGCGACAATATGCATCAGAATGTTTGCGCAGTGAAGCTGAAAGGTAGATCACACAGAATAAATTAAAAGTTGGTTGCGACAGCAATAGACATTTACCATATTGGTGATCAAACCCTGCCAACCTATTATCCAGGGATGGTTCATGACTATGACGTCGTAACCCTACGAAAAGAATGAGAAAGCAGTCCCAGATTACAAGGTATCACATACCTCTGATACATAATCCCATTCGCTATCACCGACAGGTGCGTCGACAACCTGAGCGTATTTGACTTTTGAGTGTAGTGTATACTATCACGACTTACAGGCCCAAATGCAGGAGCAGGAGCTTCCATGGCATTCGACAAGGCCAACTGTAGGTCAAGTTGGTCAACAAACTCCAAGCACGGATGGCTGAAGACATACGTCGGAGGCAGAGTCCACCGACTCATGGCTAGTATTGGGAAAGAAAACGGACAAGCTACGCGAGAGGCTATTCGTTCGGGTCGTCCCGGGTCTCGGCTGAGAAAACGGGGGCGATGTAGTCTTGAGAATGTCGATAGCCCTCGAGTTGATCATCGACAGAACCTTGGGACTTTTCGAGAGAGACGAGCCCAGAGCGATTTTGCAGCCTCGGATGAACAGCGTCTGATTGTTCTCCCACGACTCTTCTCCTGGGGCTACGGATGGGCCGGAGTGCACCGCAGAGCTAACGGTCTCCCACTCCCATGCATGAGACACAGACGCGCCAGCGACCATAGCAGCCTTGAGTTTCAACGACAAGGATGCTCCGTTCGAAGAGTCCTCGACTGCTGCGATATGCCAGGACGAGGACTTGGTGACGCCAGTAACGAGGTAGAGTCCACCATTCCCAATCATGCGCCGAAGGTGACCATTGACGAACGCATACCAGCTTCGACCATGCTTCAATGCGTAGTCGCGGAAGATTTGCTGTGGCCGCAAATCCCAGCTGGAGGCGCCGTCAGGAAGGAGGAGCACGACCATCTGCTTCAAGCTGGTCGACAGCTCGACGGCTGCACCGGCCCCGACGGGTAAAAAGCTGAGCTTGGAATGAGGATCGGGATATGATTCAATTAGAAAGGACTTGCATATTGTCGTCGATGTGAACCTCGATGTCTAAACGTTTTCTTTTCACAGACGTATTCGAAATGATCGATCCCGGGGGTGGCACATTACTCGCATGCGTATATCCTCGGGAGTCAGAAAGAGTTGCTCGAAGCCAGAGGGACACCGAAGCGGTTGGCAGGGTCATCGGCTGCGCGGAGGATGTTGAAGATTGGGTCAACAGATCCATCCTGGGCGACCACGACAACGTCACCGATCTGGGTTCCGAATCTCCTTGCGGTTTCCGGCAGGTCGTCTGAGGGCTGAGGGGAAAAGATAGGGAGGCCGAAACCTTTCAGGAGTAGAGAACGTTTGTAGAGATCGACGTCCGACATGGCGACCTGGGATCCTTTTTCCGAGCATCCTGGGGTATTTGACTCAGGTTCAAAGGCTGTAAGATGTTATCCCTGATTGAAGTGCTGTGTATAACATAAAAGAATATCTCAGATATGCTGCGGTGTTCCAAATTAGCGACAGGCGCGGTTGTTCAAGGCTTGCCATTGAGTACAATGGTGATACCCAGAAATTGTCGACATACCGAATGCATCGCGCAAGTCGGTTTGGTACATCTGAAGGATCTTCAAAAAGTCACATTCGCCTTAGAGATGCAATTTCGAGTGGACGCTTGTGGGAGGGACCTGTGCACTGGAAGCTTACGAGGCAGTGTGAGAAGTCGCCAGAGTTCATGCCATTCTTAGGTGCTGTACAAGGCTTCGTATCGTGCAGGCAGCCCTGTTACGATAGACTGATCAACGGTTTTCAATATCGAATCGAACGCCATCCAGAGCGGGAAAGACTAGATTCGAAGAAATAACATAGGCTGGCCCCAGGGATTGAGGAAGAGTCACAGAGATGTTTTTCTGGCGAAGAAGTCGACCATGATCGAGGTGCAGTGTAAAATGCGTTAGTCCAACATGACGGCATCATCGCATTCATCTACACATTCATCTACAGCACGGTCTACAGCTTTCGGTGGCATGTCATACTTAGCCTATGGACCCCCTGGGATTTTCCTCACTTCCCGAACTTCCCGTGCACCCCGCAGTAGCAGACAGACAGACAGCCTGCCTCAGCCGCGGCCATGCTCAACCGCAAAGCACTACTTATTGGAATAGCCGCGCCATCGAACATCGAGGAGCTTGGTATGTCGCTCTCCAATTTCCTGCTCTTTCACTCACCCATTCAACCCGAGAACCGGCAGAGGATCAAGGATTCCCCTCTTCCAAAGGTGCCGCACGTCGTATCGGATCCTCTGGAGTCGGAGCTGCTAGGCGTCATGTCCGATTCTCTGACAAGAACGAATATTTTGGTAATTGCCCGGACAGCGCGGTCTATAGCCGTCTGCTCCTCTCGGAAAGGGCAGGCTACCCTTTGTACCACCCCCAACCTTGTGATGATCTCCCCGAGCCCGCCAGAAGGTTGGGTACAGCGATTGGGGACGTCGGGGTCGTGACCCATGACGGATGTTTCGACCCCATCTTCAACATTACCAACTCCCCTGAAGACCCCGCCAATCGTTTCGGCGTTCCCCAAGGCTTTTCTCAACTCAAGCTGGCACCTGGAGACATCCAGAAGGAACCAATGAGCTACGCCCCGGATCCATCATCGCGAATAGCGTGACAGACGCAGCATACGAGTCGGGAATCGGCCCGCGAGTCCAATCTGCTCTTTCAACTCTACATTTTGATTCTGATTCTCCACCAGGGGCGAAGCCAGCGTCGAGACCAATTCTAAAACGGCAGCGGTACTCGTGCTACCGGATGGTGCCTCGAGCTGGGATTTGCGCCCGCAGTCCCTTTTTAGAGACTATGCATTGAAGCATGCCAAGGATTGGTATAATTTCGTCAACGGGGTGCTCCAGCGCATGATCGGAACCGGAGACCTCTATCTCGTCACCGGAGTCACCAAGTCCACGTCGTGGGGCATCGCGGCGACCCAAGATTTCTCAGGCGACGAAAAAGTCTCGTTGAATTTCGGTGCCTCTCAAGGTGTCGCTGAGACGAAGCACTGGGAGAGCAGCTCTGCGTTTGATGCAGGTCCCAATCGTTCCCCGGGTGAGGAAATGTGGAGAGACAACCAAACGGTCTTCATTCGGGGTTTCAAGGTCGCAGTGCGGCCCCCCAGACCGGCAGATGACGAGGATTCTGACGACGAGGAATGGCCAGAAGATGGCGGTTTCTCTAATGTACGTGCTTTAACTGCCGAAATAGTCACCTCATTTGTTTGCAGCTATACCATCCGTCCGACGACATTAATCAGTATATTCTGGAGTCTGTGCGTGATTGACATACAGCCACTTGCGATGAATTGAGTTCTACAAACAGAATCTGACTGCCTCAGTTGCGGTCACGCACGACGACGAATGGACTTGCGTCTTCAAGGATGTACGTGCCAACCATTCTGAGATCGGTATGGTGTGTGCTAAATTTCGAAGGAGAAGACGTCTCCAGCGGCCTGCGCTCACTGCTCAGACGTCTCCATTGTAGCCTCCGGGGGGCTGAACGAGAACTTTGCCTGTGGGCCGTCTCTGTAGTCGCTATCATTGTCGCTGCTTGAACATTTCCCACCAGGTGCTACCAGCGACATGAAACCTGCCTCTACTCCGGCGAAGAGCACGGAAATCATCCCGTCTGACAACTCCGCCGACCTGGCGTCGGTCTATCCTGGTATTCCGGGAATACCCATGAACCTCGTTCCCGGTCTCAGCGCCCCTCAGAGTGCTGAGCCTTCTCGGGCGACCTCGACTGCACCCACATCCAATTGAATCAGAAGAATTTGTTTCATTTCCATTGCCCATCCGAAAAGCATTCCAGGTCGCGCCCGGAATGTTCAAAGGTCTACCAGAATTTACTGCTAATCTTTCTTCTGAGCAGCGACTTTTTTACCTCCCGGACACTGGTACTAGAGATGTGCCGAAACCCACCCGACTCGTGTTATATATATCTTGCTCCTTCGCTTGTACAGTAGTGCGTATTCAATCCCTCGACTGCAATTGAGTTCCCTCCTCTCAAAAAGAGCGGTGTTGTTAGCAAAAGATAAAGAGTGCGGTACAAAATAATCCCTCCATTTGTTGCGCGACGTCGACGTCGTAAGCAAGTGCACGCAGCACTCGGCAGGGATAGCGCCGGGATCGATTGCCAATTTGAAGGACCCAAAGGATGCAGGGTCCCTTTTGACTCGAAACCAGACATCCACGTAAACAATCCCTGGTCGGCAACGGGTTCTAACTTCTCGCTCACCCAAATGGGCCAGAACAAATATTTGTTCGCAATCCGAATCAGGCAATTCCCAATCAGGACAGCTTACTTCCATGGACCATGGCTCACCTCGCCCACTGGCACTTGACTCGAATCCATGCCATTGCCAAGCCATAGCCTATGTACTTGTAACCGTACCTATAAAGCACGCATGCACACGTAAACCTCCTACATCCCAATATATATGTATGTATGTATGTGTACAACGATGTTGGTTAAATTTTAAATTGTTTTTTGAGTAGTCACGGCCGGTGTAGGCTCGTTCTAATAGCTATCGTGCAAGTTGTTTTAAGTCGAATCGAACCGAATGAGAAATTGCGGCAGAGGGGGAGAGCGTGCTTTGCTGTCTGCGTTTTTTGCATATGCATATGCGGGAGAGCGGTTGGAGGGCCTCGAATAAGTTACATCGTACGAGCGCGCATGCATGCATATTGCATTGTTGATCATCGAGAGGGAGAGGTTGGTCGGCCGCCCTCGAAGGACGATAGATCATCCTCATCCCCCCGCTGCCCGGACCGCCTCGAGCCCGTTCCCGTCCGCCCGCGCGGGCGCGATGACCGCGACGATGACCGAGATATCTGCGCACACATCGAATCCGATTAGCCTCAGCTCTCTGCTATGGGAAAAGAAAGACGCACCATCGTTCTTCCCCCCGCGGAACGCCCGCCCCGTCTCCCGCGCGCGCCGCGCAAACGGCGTCTCGCCCTCGTACCCGCCCTCTCCCTCCCCCTCTTCGCCGCCGCCGGAGCCCAAAAACGAATTCACAGACGCAGCCGCAGACGCAGCAGGGGCCGAAGCCGAAATAGGGGCAGCGGCGCACGACCGCCCGCACTCCCGGCCCACTCGCCTTGTCGCGACGCGCCGCGCGCGCGAGCACAGCGCCTCGCTCAGCATCCCCGCGAGCGTGCGCCGCCGGAGGCTCGCACCGTCCACGCCCCCACTCGCCTGAGCCTTCTTCTTCGTCTGCGCCTCGGCATCCGCATCCGCGCCGAAATCGAGCTCGAGCTCCCCTGCAGCAGCCGAAGGGAGGCCAGCGCCCTCCGCCTCAAACGCCCGCGCGACCCTCACCACCTCCTCCAGCACGTCCTCGTCCCAGAGGTTGTCGCTCAGCCCGTCCGATGCGAGTATGAGCACGTCGCCCGCCTGCACCGGGAGCGTGAACAGCCGCGCGAGGGCGGACGGCGCGCCGTCGTCTTGCGTTTGCGTTGGTGTCTTGCCAGCGCCTACTGCTGCTCTCCTCGTGGACATAATCCCACCACCACCCCTTGACCGGCCTCGTCCCCGTTGAAGAAGCAGCAGCAGCAGTCGCACTAGAGCTGGAGCCAGAACCAACGTTGTTCGCAGCGCTCAACTGCACGGGCGTGTTCCACCGCCACCACATCTCCTCGCTCCGCCACGCAATCTCCCCCCCGCGCACCAGCATCCCCATGCAGTCCCCCACGTGCGCGATCTTCAGCACCGGCGTCAGCAGCTCCATCTCCCCGTTCTGCGATACAGGCGCGTCCGCGCCCTCCGTCGGCGGCCTGTTCGCGCGCGACTTGGACCTGGACTTATTCTTCCGCTGCGCAGCGTCGACGCCGACCCCCGACGCCGCTTCTGACGCCACGAGCGCCTCCACCGCCCCCGTCGGCACGTAGTCCAGCACCGCGACGAGCGCCGTGCTGCTCCCCGCGAGCAGCGGGATCGTCTCCTGCTCCTTCGCCTTGCCCTTCGGCGACGGCGGCCGCATGCTGCTGCTGCTGCTAGTGGACAGCGGAGCGGGGGGCGCAGGCGCAGGCACGACGTGCGCCTTGAGCGTGCGCTGATACGCGCGCTCCAGGATGTTCAGCACGTCGATGCCGTCCGCCAGCGCGTCGAGATGCGCCTCGAGGTCGAGCGCTGCCTCGGAGTCGAGCGGATCCTCCGAGTGATACGGATAGTCGAACTCGCGGTAGTCGTAGGAGTGCACTGAAGCGGAGGAAGAGGGGGAGGAGGAGGACGACGCAAAGGCCGCTGATGAGTCCGCCCACGTCGCGGGCACGGACGGGTTGAAAGGCAACGGGGCGCGCGCGCGCTCCCACGGTGTGACGACGGGTATCGGCACGGGACGGCTGTCGTGGGGACGTGAAACTCGAGATGATCTTCGTAGTGATCTACCTCGTCGGCGCAGAAGTGCATGAGGCGGCGGGCGAAGAGTGCTGAAGCCGAAGGGCCGGCCGGGGGAACTACTCGGTCATGCTCGCGTCAGTGGCTGTCTAAAAGAAGAAGAGTGGAGAAGACGGATATTTGCGGCTGCGACCTGCTGGCAGCAGGTGCGGCGTATATACGACGGATGAATCCGGAAAGGACGGCCGCGATGCACGCCAGGAGAAACTAAAACCACTCACCCGGCTTAACCTTTGCCCAGCCACCGACGCCATCGGCAACGCCCATGGCATTTTCCCGGACGAAATACGCATCCTCGCCGACCTGCACCGCGAGCGGTGCGTCTGTCGGCTGGAGATGCAGACTCCTCTGCTGATGCTGCTGCTGGTGATGCCGTTTCGGAATGCCATAGGCGCCGACCTCGAGTGTGTACCGTGCACCTTGCCGCCTGCGTGCGCGCCCTCCTGCCGAATTGTGCGCCGCAGCAGGGAGATGGGGCACGCCGGGTGGGCCAGAGGGGAAGAGACCGAGCAGGGCGAGCTGGCCGGGGGTGGTAGATGTGGATTGGGAGGATGGGGTGCGGCGAGGGCGAGCTGTGCGTGGGCATTGCCGGCTGTGTGGGGAGCCTCGCCCTCGCCGCGGGCCTCGATGGGGAGGCGCTGGGAGGAGATGGGGCCGTTGCGGGAGTTGGGGGGCGGCGGGGGCGGGGAGTCGAAGAAGGCGGGCGGGAGGGTGTTGGCGGAGGTGTAGAGCGAGTTGCTGCGAATCCTGCCGATGGCGTTGTAGAACCGCGTCCGCTTCATCGTAGTAGTAGTGGTGAACCTCCACAATTATTTGGCTCCGATTTCTTCCGTAACAAGTCACGTTCTCACGCGTCCCTTGCATCCCCACAGCCAATCCCGTTCGATAAGATTATCATCACATTCCCGAATTTCTGTCATCTCGGTCCTCAACAAATCGCCACAAGGGCTTCAAACCGCAGCCCGCGATCTTCTTACCTCAATCACACAACAATCGGCCAACAATCTTATATGCGTCTGCTCATTACCCAGTCCAATTCGAGCAGCGCCAGCCATGTGTGCGACGCGAAAACACATTGGAATGAGGCAGTAGTATCCCGAAAAATCGTGGCCTCTGAAATCATGGCTCCTCAGACATCGAGGAATGAGACAGGAACAGATCAGATTATCATCGATGTACTTCCAATATTTTTTGTCCCAGTCGCGAGTCCGGCGACAGCTTTTAATTGTCGCCAAGAACGTGCCGCCGCATGTCCCATAGCGATAGTGCGGGGAAGACAAATCCGACGACACAAGAAGCGACAACGTCGCTGGCAGCCGCGTTCTTGGTGCGAGCGGTCGACGGCCCCCCTTTCAGCGATGGTGGTTTGATGATATGCGCTGAGAAGCGTAGGTGCTTCGAAAGGGGGTGTTTTGGAAGGATGGTATCATTCAGCGGAGGCGGACCATCCATTGTGGCAAGAAATTGGGGACCACTGTGAACGCGGACAGAGAATATAACGATAATATGGATCCGCGCTGCTAGACATGTTCTTTGAGCTCCCCATACTGGTGACACGACATCAACTCACTCACAGCATAAGTCGCGCCGATACACTGGCCAGGCTCAAACAAGCTCCAGTTCCTCGGGAGTATACAACTTGCGGATCGACGCCTCCTGTTCTTCATACCGCATATTCGCTCCTGGGTCCTCCTATCTCTCTCCTTCTTCCGCTTCTCCTTCTCTTTCATCTTCTCCCTCTCCGCGTCGTCCGTCACGGTGGCCTTCGTCCTCCGCTCCTTCTCACCGTATCCGCACCCACCCCTCCTTCCCTTCCCCACTCCCAGCATCCCCAACGCGCCCTCCCTCCCACCCGCTCACAGCCCCAACACTAACCCGCACCCGCTCCACCCTCTCAAACAACCCCCTCTCCAAAACCCCCTCCTCGTTCCCCGGCGTGAGGACCACCCCGTTGCGCGAGACGTAGAACTTGATGTCGGCGCTCAGCGCGCGCGCGACGTCGATGTAGATGAGGACTTCGGAGGTCGTGCGCATGCCTGGAGTGGGAGGTGAGGGTCAGTCAGCAGGGAAAGCAGGAATGGGATGGGATGGCGGGGTGATGGTAGACGTAGATGTGGATGTGGGTGTAAGTAGATGTAGACGTACCGCTGACGACGTCTCCGACGGTGCCTGCGCGAGGTGGATGTGGTTCCGCGACATGCGGGAGAGACCTTGCGTCGCTGGTTCGCATCGTTCCGACGATTAGTTGGGGGCGGGGAGGGAAAATAATGAAAGGCGGCCCACCGATAGACTCCCAAGCGCGCATCGTCGTCCCATGCACCGCCATAGGGATCTCCTCCGCGCTGAAGATGCGCCGCAGGTCCAGCTCGATGTTCTAGCACGGACATACACCATGAGTTGCAGCGCAACCGCACAAAGACTGACTGACCTCCATCGAATGCCCCTGCTCCGCGCGTATCCACCACGAGTCGACGCCCGCGCCCCCAGCCCCGACCCCAGACCGAGACTCGGAGCCGGAGCAAGGTCCGGCGCGTAAACCAGATGATACCGCCTCTTCCTATCCCCCTGCACGATCTTCTCGAGCAGCGCAAAGTCCACGCCGTGCAGCGTGCGGTGCCTCAGCTGCACGGCGTGCGTGTCAGCGATGTACACTCCAAAAACGGGAAGAAGGAAGAAGGGAGGCACTGACCAACGCGTCGACGCTGACATACCCGTCCCTCCGGATCGGCAACCCCTCCTTCTGCGCGCCGTGCCTTAACAGATACGCGAGCTCGCGCGAGACTCGCTTTAGCTCCACCTCCCCTTTCCGAGCTCGCGCACCCCCCGACCCCGACCCCGACCCGAGTCGGCGGTAGTAGTAGTAGTACTAGCAGTGGAGGGCCACCGCCGCGGGCGCGGCGGCGTGCTGGGGTTGTATGCGGGGAGGGAGGTGCTGACTCTGTGCGCGGAGTACGCTTTGCGTAGACGTGGGCGTGGATTCGACACGGACGCGGACGCCGGAAGGAGAAGGTCAGGACATCGTCTTGGTGGGCGGAGCTTGGCGAGCATTGCGCACAAACACAAACACAAGCACAAACACTCCGAGTCCCGATTTGGAGCGAAACGCCTGCGTCCCAAAACGGAAATATTATACTTATTTCAGTTTGATAAGCCCAATTTTGATCACCTCGCCGGATAGCGGCGCGAGAGGACCACCGAAAGGCTGGCCATCTCGGTTCGAACAAGACTGCCAGAGAAAATTTTGGAACCCGGAAAAAATGAAAAGAGTCATGACCGCACGCTAAAAAAAACGCGATTTCTGCAGTCTCAAAAAGCGCGGGGAAGTGGAAAAAAGTTCGAACTTTGAACAGAAATGGAGGATCCCGAAGCTTTCGGTGGCTAGCCTTTCGGACTATAATCCGGTGTCCAGGCGTCCGCAAGGTAAGGTATGGACACGTTCAGACGGTCCACTGGATGACAACAGGAGTAATCGCGCGGTCCGGGTACACGTACAATAATTACTTCTACTGTAGTCTACATGCTACGGAAACAAAAATACGCGGACAGTACTGGCTACAGAATAACGATGATAATTACCCAGAGAATACAGTACCCCCCACCCACCTCGCCAAATTGAAAAGAGATCTATCTCCCATGGCCACAGCCTGAGGCTACCTCAAGCCGTTCCTCTTCCCCCTGACAGTGAGCCCCCCATCCCACGCCCCCACGAGCCACCCATCCTCCGCCAACGCCTTCCGGACAGCAGGCTTGAGCACGCTGACCTGATTCGCCGAGTGCGCGCCGCGCCCGTGATGATCTTGAGCGGTTTCTCTGTGTGCGTCGGGACATCTGAGTTAGCGGCCGTGCCAGAGCGAGATAAAAAAAGGAAAAAAGGAATTGTGAGGACCGACCTGAGGACCAGGTCTTCTCGCTGAGGATTTCGTTGACGATGACGATGGCCTCGGCGGCGGTGACGCCGTGCAGGTCGACGGTATCGTGGTCACGGTCTGAGAACCTGTGTTTTTTGGGACCATGAATCAAGTGAACGAAGCAGCAGCAAATTGCGGGAAAAACAAGCACCTCTTGGCCCCAACCATAATCCTCGCAGCATCCAACGCCTCCCGCTTCGCCGCCTCTTGGAACTCCCTCGCCTTCATACAAGACATCAGTAAGAAAAACAGTCAACCGAGAAGAGAAAACGCACCCTCTCCGCGAAATAAAACGCCACCTCCCCGCCCCAAGCGCGCCCCCTCCGATCCCCCTCCCGCGCTGCCACATCCGCGCCGCCTCGCGCAGCATCTCGTCCCGCCGCCGCACGCTCTCCCCGCGCGCCGCCGGTACTCGTACGCATCTGAATCCCCATTTGCGTTCCCGTTCCCGGCCGGACTCCCGCGCGAGCCCGGGCGCCGCACCCGCACGCCGCTGACGTTCGTCGCGTACGCGGGGACGTGCATCGCGTGCGGGTGGCCATGGCCATGGTCGGCGCGCGGGGCGGGGCCTGCGGCGCGGCGGGACGGCCTGCCATTGGTACGGACTGTGCGGCCTTCCCGGCGCAGAGACTGCCTTCGCCTTCTGTGTCAACAACGGTGGCGGCGGCGGCGTCGGCGCCGGGCCCGTCGGGAGCAGGGCTTTCGGCGGCCGCTCGCTTGTCGGCGAAACCGCGGCGGGAGTCGAAACCGGCGAATGGTACACGCCCATCTCGTACACGCCCTCCTTCGCGTCCTGATCGAGGTCCCTGAGCACCCTGACGAGCTCGAACGCGTCCTCGCCTCTCCCATGCGCGGCGCTGAGCGCGAGCTCGATGTCCGCTATTAGGCGTGATCTGCTCTCATCAGAGGAGGAAGAAGCGGAGGAGGCGGGGAGGAGGAGGTCGAGGAGGTTGAACAGCGCCGTCGTGTACGCCGCGTCCTGCTCCTCCACCGCAGGCGCGCCAATCGCAGCAAGCGCCGCACACAGCGCCGCGTACGGCGTCCGCGCATGCTCCGGGGAGTGGAAGTAGGACAGAAAAAACGCGGGCGGGTGCGGGGGCAGGAAGTGCGCCACGTGCGTCGAGAGGGACGTCAGCTGCGCCCAGTAATCGTCGACCTCCACACGCCGCCTCGGCCGCCCCGCCGCCGTCGAGGCATGCTGCTGCTGGCGGACGTCTGAAATGGTTATCTTCGTTTTCGTCTTTGTCTTCGCCGCCTTGGCCGCTTTGCCGCGCTTGGGCTCCACCGTCTCCCACGCTGCGGCCTCCTGCATCTCCCGCTCGTCCAAATCCCGCTCGCGCATCTCCCGCTCCGTCTCCTCCGACAGGATGCCGGAGATGATCTCCCACATGTCGAGCTCTTCGTCCGCAGCGTCCACTTCCGAGAGCGCCTTGGCGAGCCGCTCGACGGGGAGGTCGGGCAGGGCTGCTTGCAGGAAGCGCAGCGCCCCGCCCGACACGGCGATGGGTTCCGACACAGAGGTCGTCGTCGTCGTCGTCGTGGTGCAAAAATCGCGCGCACTGCTGCTCGTCCCGTCAAAGTCGTCTAGTTCTGCTTCCTGCGACGACGCTTCGTCGGCGTGCACGGCGAGCTCGGTGAGCTGCATGCGGAGGGTCTCCACCTGCGCGTCTTTGTCATGTCCCAGGTCGAGGTCGGCGAGGAGGGCGGCGAGGAGGGAGGTGTCGAGCGGGGGACAGAATTCTCGCTGCGGCTCTGTCACTGGTCGTGTTTGTGCCCAGAGCGCGTCTCCGTACCTCTAGCGATTCAAATATGCCGTCCATAATGGTAGTATATATACACGAAGACAAACAAAGAATACTCTACTTCCCCTGCTTCTCCTGTATCTCCGCGAAGAAGCCGAGCAATTCCTGTTTCCACGTCATAACAAGCCGACGGCCGTACCATGACACGTACCGCATTCGCCGGCTCGAACGCCAACCCCAGCTGCAGCGCGTCCGCCGCATCCTGCAGCTTCTCCATCGCCACGAGCGTCTTGGCCTTGCGGAAGTGCCCCTTGCCCCAATTCCGCCGCAGCGTGATCACCATCTCGGCGTCCGCCAGCGCGGAAATGTAGTCCCGCGCCTCGAGGAACGCCGCGGAGCGGTTGGACACGACGGTGGAGAGCTCTTCGCGCATGAATTGGTTCGCTTCCCATGGCGGGCGCTGCACCGCGATGCCAGCTGCCATGTTGTATTTCTTGATGGCGTCGGCGTGTTTACCCATTTTGAAAGCGTCTGGAGAGAATTGGTTTGAGAATGGGCCAAGAAAGAAAAAGGCTCACGTTGCCCTCCTCCTTCGTCGTCGTTATTATCTGCGAGAGCTTCTGCGAAATGACGTTCGCTGGCGGCGGACACAGCAGCGTAGGGTTCCCGACGAGGAGCTTGGACAGGCGGTTCATATTGACATAGTCCACGCTGCATTCCGCGCACTTCTCGAGCGCGTGGCCAGCGCACAGCGCGAGGTTGCTGTCGGGCGACAGCGCGAGGTTCGCGGTATAAAGTCCGCGTCGATCTGTGCCTGCAGCGCGGGATCTACCGGGGCGGCGCGGGCTGTTGCGGGGGGCCGTGCGAGTGGGAGTGGGATTCGCCGGGGCCGTGCGTGTGCGAGTGGGACATGCTGAGGTGTTATTTGGTTCGACCAAATATGCGACGACTCTTCTCCACAGCGCGCCCGCTTCCGCCCCATCTCGCACCTCCGCCGCCGCCGGCATTCATCTCCAGACCGCCGCCTTACCCCCGCGAAAAGCCCGCCAGACCGCGCCCGAGAGACCACACCTTTTTCAGCAAACGGCTCACGTGGCTGCTCCGCCACGGCGCGCTCGAACTCGGCATCCGAATACGCCCCGATGGATACGTCCGCGCTTCAGACATCGTGCGTTGCGTGCTGGCTTCCATTTCCCTTTGTCAACGCTCCGTCCAGAAAAGCCATCCTCGATTCGGCTACCTCGCGCCCCCCGAATTCGACGCCATGTTCTGGAAAGACCTCACGCGGTATGCGGTCCAGGAGGAATGCGACGCGCGGCTCGGCTCCAAGGTGCTGTGGATACGGTCGAATGGGAACCACACCATCAAGGTATCCATCCCTTCCACTTCTCTTTATTGCTGCTGCAATTCTGTTCTGACGAGCGCGTGCGTAGAACGTAAACGTCGCGGCGAAGCGGATATCCACGCCCGCAGAGCTGCCTGTCGCCCTCTACCCCCTCGCGCCCGCGGAGTGGCGGACCGTCGGTGCGCACTCCTCCCCCCCGCGCGCATTCAGCTGATTGATTGTGTAACGACGAGAGCAGAACAGCACGGGATCATGCCCTCCCCCGAAGACGGGTTCATCCACCTGCTCAGTGTCCCCCAGACGAAAGACGCGGATTTCTTCGCGCGCGGTGCGTCCCCTCCCCTTCCCTTCCCCCGCCCCTTCACCCAATAACAACGCACCCCGCACCCCGCAGGCCGCGCCGCCGCCGGGGCGGCCTCTGCATCTTCCTCGACGTGTCGCGCATGCTCGGCGCGGGCATCAAGCTGTTCCGAAGTCGGAGTGGGCGGGGGCGGGATGTGATCACGGACGGGGACGAAAACGGCGTCATCCCGCCGCGGATGTTCGAGAGGGTGGTGAGGGTGCGGGTTGAGAGAGAGGATCTCATGTAATGTAACTCATGTAAT
The DNA here is from genome assembly GCA_013387415.1 of Panellus pusillus. Lineage (NCBI taxonomy): Eukaryota > Fungi > Basidiomycota > Agaricomycetes > Agaricales > Mycenaceae > Panellus > Panellus pusillus. The sequence goes on from QVIE01002967.1 coordinate 41,229, forward strand.
TCTGGGTGATCAAATTTGATCTTACGTAATGCACGGTTTGTGAGTTACGTATTCCCGCTACCTTAGGCTTTAGGTAAGGGCCCGCTCGAGTGCCACGGCTATCGAGCCGTAGCCATACTGGTCACATCATAGTCACAATTTCTAGAACGATCTTGGCTGATGCTGACAAGTGCTTCCAACATTTTCACACATCGATCAACAGCATTGGCGGCCACCCGCCCGTCGCCGCCATAGTGGCCAGATGAGAAATTACTTGAAATGCCTTCAAATTTGAGTATACTTGGTAAGATGGAACAATATGTAACAATTCACTTAACTACACTGTTGAATGTGTCTCAGACTGCACATTTTCAGCAGTTTGGTGCACTTTTCATTAGATGGCGGGAAGCGGCGGATGGAGGCGAGGGTGTGTCGGGCAACGGCTGGAAGGACAGGACTTTGTCGGAAAAAAAGCCGGTTAGCTTGCAACGGCTTGGTCCGGCATGTGACCTTGGGACGGCTTCGGAGTGCTTCAAAGACGCGGCAGGTTGGCTTCGGGCCGTTTCAAGCAGTTCAAAGGCTTGTTGTGAGTTACAAGCTATCCCAAGCCGTTCAAAGGTAACCAGATTTTTTGATGGGCTGGAAATAAATTGATCTAGCATTTCTTACATTGGAGAAATGGACTCAGTCAATACAGGCATCAACTTGAGTTGTATTGTTCAAAATAATCAGGTCCGACAGCTGTGGGCCCGTGTGATTTCTCCTGATAGAGCCCCACTCTGCTCCACCCGGTACGACGACCAAGGTACATGACTCTGGTCATGACCTCTGGATATTCCCTTGTACATGTGTATGTGCGTGGTGCACTGGAGAGACTTAGTGTTGAAATACTAGGGCTAAAGAGTACCGCCTTGAGAAAAAGTGACTTAGATCAATAAGTTAAATAATTAATAGTCCATAATAACATAATAATTACTCAGCAACAAATACAAACAAATAGACACTAGATACTAGGTTCAGTGCGAGTAAGCAAGGAAAATCAGTGTTTTAATCTGTTTACGTTGGTAATGTTGCAAGGCGTTCCAACCGTTGGCGCCGGTGGCTTGGAACTGGTTGCGTTATTTCGCACTGTGCGTTGGAACCGAGCCTAAACATTTAACCATCCAACGGCTTGCAACGCGTTCGACGCCGATGCAAGCCGAATAGATTTTTCCGACATTGCATACGTAGTTACGATCAATGATGAGTCTAGACCGAGGTGACAAGGGCCTAATCACACTTAACCGCAGGCGTAGCCATACGGGATTTTTTGGCAGAGTACGGCTCGATAGCCGTGGCACCCGAGCGGGCCCTAAGGGTTTTAGGGCGCCCTAATTTTACTGCCTGGTGAGCATCACATTTTTGTCGTTTGTTTTCACGTCAGCACTGATCTCTTCACCCAAGTTTTACCGGCTTGGCTCTCTCGGCAGGAATGCCGATGATTGCCAGACCCAAACACATAATCTTGCTCAGCCTACTTTCCGTGATCATCGCGCCACTCGTAACATTAATTTCAAATTCAGCGGATTGAATGTCGATGATTTTGTAGCAATCAGGAGGGTGCTGCGAGGAGCGTGCGGAGCACGGCGACGAGCAGCACCCGACCTCACAATTTCTATAGATAATGAATATTAATACTGGTAGCGGGCCATGCCGCTTGTCGGCCCTACCTGCTCTATACCGAATTGGATAATCCAATTCTCTTGTTCCTGTGTTCCGCAGACGAACCGTCGAGAACCATGGCCTGGCGGCAGTTTCAATCCAGCTTGAACCGGAATTTCGCCACCGGTGTACAGGCCACCAAGGAGCGACTGGGACGGGTGGGGCAGGACGAGATAACGGAGCTTCCGCAAGGTGCGCGAGTGCGGGTCTTGTGGTGTAGTTACCACCGGTCATCCAAGCGCAGAATACAAGGACCTCGAGAACCGCGTCGATGCTCTCAGACAGGCCCACCTGACTCTCCTCAAGTGCGCTGTTCTGCCCCGTCCTGATTTTACTACTATTCGATACTTATTCACTTTGGTCGTCGTCGCAGGGTCACGAAAGTCTACGAATCGGAGGCGTACGACTACCCATCGGCCGTGCAGGAGTCGCTCTCGGAGCTGTCGACGTCTCTCAGTCATGGCATCTCAGCGCGACTAGCAGCGACGAGGGGTAACGCCGCTGCGCAGACGCAGGCAGCGCCGCCGCCGCCAGCGCCCGCACCGCAGCACAAGACGCTCCCGCATGCGCTGATGCGCTCCGCGGCGGCGGCGGCCGCCCAGCTGCACGCGAGCAATCCCTCCGCGTCGCAGGGGGACGATCCGTTTGCAGAGGCGCTTGGGATCTACGCGCACGGGATGGAGACGGTCGCTGCGGCGCGCGTCGAACAGGTGCGGTTATCCTGCCCCGTCTCTTTCTGCATAGATTGACTTCTTTCTTTTGCCCCCTGTTGTGTAGGACGCGTCTATCCGTATAAACCACCTGCACCCCTGGCAGCAGGCCCTGAGCACGTCGATCACGGTCGCCATGAAGGCGCGGCAGGCAGTGCGCACCAGCCGGCTGGAGCTCGACGGCGCAAAGCAGACGTACGTGCCCCTCCCCTCCTTACAGTTACAGCATACTCCAGCTCTGAGCTATATACACAGCCTGAAGAACGCAAGCCCCGCGAAGCAGGAGCAGGCCCGGCTAGAAGTCGAGAACGCCGAGGACGACCTGGTCCAGAAGACTGAGCTGGCGATTGCGATGATGGAGAAGGTCCTTGCAAATGTACGCGATGTCCTATCTGGTAGGACTTGTAGGGTTTCACTGATTTCATTCAGCCTGAACCTATCAGGCTGCTCAATGAGCTTGCCAAGGCCCAGGTAGTTGGTTATGCCCACTGCTTCGCAAGAAGCGCTGATCAGATCTCCAGCTCATATTCCATTCGGCTGCTGCCCAGACGCTTTCGGATACACAGGCCGAACTTGAGGAGCTCAGTGCGGCCGCTGGGGAGGATATACGTCTATAATTGTCGGATTACTTACAAGGACTATACTATGTCGGGACATTTGGGAACCATTCAGCTTGTCTTTTTTTTCGGAGCGTTGAGTAAGACCGACCGAAGTCAAATCTACATACCCTCTATCTTAATCTTAATCCTACCGAAGCCCAGTCAGCATATGCTTTCCGAGTCGTCCGCTTTGTTTCTCTGGCTTGTCATCTATTTGATCACCGCTTTCTCCGCAATCATCACGAGTTTTCATCGCGAAAGTATAGTATGTCATACGAGAACAGAAAGGTGAAGAGTCAATCACACTACGAGCCGCCCAGCGCTTGCAAACCTTTTTCAAGAAACGGAGAAAGGGAAATGACGGCTTACCAACGAATTCGAAAGAAAAAGAGCGAGGCAACAAGTTTTCACTTCGACCTCTTCTCGAAGTGCTAGAAGACTATGATGCTCCCTTCGAGGAGTGTATGGATCTATTCCTGCCGGATTTCCTGCATGCCAGAGCTCTACTTCAAGAAAAACAGGCTGAGAAAGATGTGGCGGCAAGTTCGGTGCAAAAGGAGAAATAATCGGGCGATAACGAAAATACTGTAGGGACAACTTCTGCGCCCTCTGACGAGATCGGACGTTTCGTCGTTCATCGAGGCAGCAACGGAGTCGTCAGGCTCTTTGACGACCTCCCAGGCTATCGCCTCTCGTAAGCTCAAAGTCGACCAAGTTCGTCACGTATTTTCTCTCTTCTGATTCCTTAACGCCGTCATCAGGAGCGACGTCGCGCAGGTTGGACCAAGAACAGCATTTCCGATCTGCCCAATACCGCTGAAGTGCTGTCCTCAATTCCGTCAGTCCTCCCGAGCGCACGAATGTCAATGTCATCATCGATGCTCTTCAATCCATCGAAACAACGCCTTTCGAGAATTCTTTCTTGTCACGGCTACACGGCGTGACGCGGGGCGTCGCCGTTCCTGGCCTGGTTTCTGTGGATTGGGAGACGACGACACCGTGGATGCAGCTCATGAACGACGTGCGAGACCACTACAGCTTATCGCAGTAAGCTTTTCACTTAATTCGCCGGCCCCTCTCACTGTCCTGAACATGATGTAAAAGCCCCGAGTGGTGTCAACCTTCAAGAACAGTAGTACCTATCACGTACACCTCTCTACAGGCGTGGCATCTGGATCAAGTACACGATTTGCTGAGCCGCTCTTTCTGGCCAGGGATCGACGGTCCGTCGTTTCACCGGTTCGTGCGTTAGTCGATTAATTTGACCCAATACAGTGGGCGATTCTCTAGACTATTCACCCGAACAGTGCACGATCGTAGCAACGTACAATCGTCTCGTCGTCGGCATTGCGATCATGAGTTCCCCGCGCGAGACCTACATCACATATCTGGCAGTGCGCGCAGGCTGGGAGAATGCACAGATCGCGACGTGGGTGTTACTCGGTCGATCTAAGAATATTTCGGCCTTTGAATCGCCCTTCCTCATTTCTAGGACGATGCTATATCATCTGATAACCCTAAACCCACACCAAGATATCACACTGCACGTCTCCACCAACAGCTCTGCTATGGTATACAACTGATTTTTTGTCTGCTATGTTCGAGGCTCATCACGTGCGAACACTAGCTTCTATACAATCGGTTCGGATTCAAGGCGGAAGAATTCGTTGCTGGATTTTACGATGCGTATCTCGATCCCAACTCCCGCGCATCTAAAAACGCCTTGAGACTACGTCTTCGACAGCAATAAAAATCACTTTTTTTTCTCGTAATGCGAATTGTCGTTGCTGCCATCCCGTGGAGCGCGATATCTTTGCCCAGAATCCACCGCCGCCTCAAACCGCTTCTGGTTAGACCCTACGTGTGCATGCATTAACTTGTCTCTTTGATACACGTGTTTCGGTCCCACGGCTCAAGGACAGGCCTCTGGATGTCGTTTCGTCTTCCGTGGTGCATGTGGTTAGAACATGGAAGGACGGTTTCAAATTCATTGACACTGCTGATCACAGTTCTGTTTTCTTATCTGATCGTCGCGTTCAGGGTCTTCCTGCTTTACAGGCAGATAAATCCTGCATGGATATGCATCACCATTCATCAATCGTGGGGATTCCTCGCTCTTTGACGCTTTCCTTCCTCCTTCATCGGGCGCCACATGTATGTGACCGCGCACTGGATTCTTGAAGAATCTAACATTCTACCGCCCCCCCTTGCTAATTTGCATAGGCTCTCATGGTAACCGCGCGGATACCGACGGGCAGACAAAGAATTCCAGTACCCAACGGAGTCAAATGCTCCAACGGCCGCGACGTTAGGCCCTATTTTGAAGACGTAGGTTTTTTCTTTCATTGCCGTTCGATTAGGTTTGCAGATTCGAGCGCGGGATGGTCCAAGGATACCTCGACCGGGCTTCAACCTCAAGACCGGGCTGTATATCGTTCCTGACACAAGCTCCTAACAGTGCGGATGCAGAGAGGGGATGGTTACTGCGCGTTAGCGGTAAGCGGACGTGGTAGTTCTCCTAAGTGGTCGCAGACAGGCTATAGCCGGGCTTTCAACTTGCAACATTCGGGCTCGAATTGAGGTTTCATGCCAGTCCATTCCTCAATATGAAACAGAGACCGGCAGTGCATTCGAGTATCGAATGTCATTGAAATGTCGAAGACTGATCTCGACAATTGGCATTCCAAACTAGGCAAGTGTTGCTTCTATCATGATATTGCCGCGGCTCAAACTGACGGACCGGGCTCATATCTGGGGCTCTAACATCCCGGATAGCTCGTTTCTACTTGTCCAAAGGGAAAATTACCCACTGGGTCAAAATCACTCCAAAGTATACGCAGTATTGTGTTCCCCGACCGATTCGGAATAAGACTATGACTGGGACGACCGTCGCCAATGAAATGGATGTGAACATCGTGTGGTGGTGCCACATATGACACATGGAACTTCAATGCGTTTTTGGTTTCCAGTTTCTGAGACAACACTCTATATTACGAGGCAAGTAGTACTCACACCGAATTCTGAAGGAGATTCTCAATGTGGTAGTTGCCGAGGTTCGCTGAGTCTATCTCAGGCTCAGCGCTCAACTCGAAATCTATCACCGGAACATCCCGATCTTTAACTCAACCACGAACGTCGCTACTCATCAAACAAGATTTCTGCTGGGGTCGATTACTTCCCCGCGGCACTCGCATCCTGCCGCTCCAAGGTCACACGTAAAGCACATACTGAACTGCCAGGTCAAGACGAAATCGCGAATGGGATACGCACCGCAGAGATGATTGCGGACCCGGTGTGGCGCACCGCTATTTTTGGTCCACGTGCAACGAACATCTGTTGGAGTGAAGGAAGACTGCGGCTTCTTTTCAAAGGTCATCACAGCTGTCCGATCTTACTCACCTCACACTATGCTTAGATACAAAATTTGCACCCGAACATCCCGAATATTTATCTGGTGTCTACCCATTGGAAAACAAGACCAGGCCTGATCACTTCTCCGCAGCACTCGCATCCTGCCGCTTCAAAACCATCCGAGAAAACTTACTCCTCGCCCGGATCTTAGGTCCAAAGAAGAAGAGCACGAACGGGATGGGCGTCATTACCAACGCGATGAGCGCGAACATCGTGTTGGCCCAGGTATATCCCAGCGCGACGAACATCTGTTTCGTAAAGAGTGGGAAGACGGTAGCCATGACGTTGCCTGCGAGAGACGACTCAATTGTTTACTAGGTCCAGGATTCGAGCGGGAACTGACGACATAGGCTTTGTCCTGCCAGTGCAGAGGACGCAAAGGGTCCGTAGCTGAACACAGGTGAAGTGAGTGAACGCGAACATGAAATATTCATGTTGGAGACGCACCAGTCCGCAAGGTAAGTGAAAACGGCGAGATAAACGACGAAGGTACCCCAGGTATATAGCTGCGGAGCGGGCTCACTTCGTTGCAACTAGAAATAGGATTTCGGACTCACTGTGAGTGCAATAGCGAGGGCGACCCAAGGAACGAACGAGAAGGAACACCATGCGTAGATGAACATTGAGCAGGGCAGCATCACCCCTGCTGCGCAGGACATGAATAGGCGGGCCTCTGGGCCCCTACGCGCGTAGAGTTTGCTGAGATCCCGGTAAGTTCAATCCAATGTTAAAAAACGCCGAACAGTCGCAGCATACTGATATAGGTGTTCTTGGTAAAAATTCGTAGCGAACCCAAGCGCGGTTCCGATCCTTTACTCAGCCTGGATCAGTCAAACATCGATGAGCGGAAGCTATTACTCACACCATGGTGATGAACACCGTTCCCTCTTGTCCGATGCTGAAGTGGTGCAGATCGCTGAACAGCCCGGGGATGGATCTATCAAGGTTGGAGAGACACTTTTAGCATCACAGATATAGACTTACTCAATCATGCAGTACAGGACCCCCCAGAGAAAACCAATCCATAACTACATGGATGAGCGCAAACAGCGAAACCCTGGGAACACACGCACACTGAAAGCCGCAACGACAGGTTCCGTCATAAGAAGGTCTGTGTTTTTCTGGTGAGTTCGTCGCGTTGCTTGGGTTCAGGAAGGGACTTCGAAGAATAAATGACATACAGAATGGGCGAGTACATGAAATATAGATGAGCGTCGCCAAACTTCTCCTCTCGTCCTCTATGCGGGCACGATATCGCGCGTCGCCAGTTTCTTTGCGGATCTTTTTCGCGAGCCGCATCAATAGGATAGAGCTTCTGGTCTCGCGCATGATGACGGGCACAAGGATAGAATAGGCGCCACAAATCCTATGGAAAGGTGGTCGGTCAGTTGAGTGATTTTTGAACTAGCGTGGCTGAAAAATCAAGATTAGATAGAATCTACGCACATCATTTGAATCCACTGTATCCAGCGCCATTCCAACTTTGGGTTCATTTCGATCCACCCAGCGACGACCGGGCCTATTCCCGTCCCGCCAATAGCGGCGACCGAAAAAAGAGACATGGGCAGACCGCGCCTGTATCGCTTCTAATGAGAACTTTGCAGAAGGGCTTAGGAAACAAGTCGAACTCGTGTGGCGCCCATAAGTCTATGAAGGGGAGTCGCAGTCTAATCAATCGTTAAGAAAAACGGACGAACCAGCTATTGTCCCTCCGACCCTTGATTGACTCAGGACCAGTGACCCACAAAGCAACGTATACGGATCTTTGAAGCGACTCACATCGTGGCCCAAGTTGAACTGAACGATCCCTGCAGAAATCGTGCTACGATCACGCTTGTATATTCTTTGACCTTCGGTGCGCATTGTGTAACAAGTTTGGATGCAGAGGACGTGGCATACGCACAGCGCAATGAGTATATACATAGACATCACCCCGATGGCGGAGCCGATGTAGAGCGGCTGGCGTCCGAATTCTTCGCTAAAGCTGGAAGAGAGCAGCGGCACGACACCGAAACCCAGCGGATACACAATTAATCCAACGGTAGCCTGGAATTGCGTGCAGTTGAGGTCCCGCTATGTGATCAGTCGGTCAGCTCTGACGCGACTGGTTGACAAGTTGAAGGAAGTGCAACGTACCATCATGGATGTGTAGCTCATGTTGTAGGATGAAGAGGTGGAGGCTATAGAAGTTCGATATGTGCAAAAGTGGAATGCACACCATCACTCACAAGCTATCAACGCCGACCAACAAGCGTGAAGGGTGATGGCCCATTTCCGTGAAGTCGGAAAATACGATGGGTTTCGCGTATCGTGTTCTTCGAACTCAACCTAAAGTACATACAGACACTCGACTGTTAATTCGAGAAAATCGCGAAATTGAGTGAAAGGTAAGCTAACGTAGAATTTCGAGTCATCACTCGTAAGGTTTTTTCTGAGTCGCAAAGGGGACCTGATTCGGCCTTGTCTCTGATCACGGCGCTCGAAGTCAGTGGTGTGGGCTCAACCAGTCTGGGGTCGATCTTCGGGTCCTGTCGGCCATTAGTATCATCCCATGATTTCAGTGTGAGGCGCTCGGGATGCTGCAGCTGGGCGTCCCGCTGGGGGTTTGGCTCCGACGGATTCATGAACAATAGGGAAAGTCTGCCTGCGGGGGATCATTACAAAGTAGTGCGCGATAACACGGAGATCACGGCGCTTTGTGTGGGTCGCGGCGCCATGGGATCGCCGCGTACATAAAAGTATGGAAGCTGAGCAATCAGCGATGTCCGTAAGGCAAGTTGGCGAAACACAGGTTATGCTATTATTACTAGCAGCGATACGAGTCAGTACTAATCGCATTACCTGGTTGAAATTCAACTCTTTGGCGGAACTGATATTCGAACGACATATCCGTAAATGGATTTTGTGGTTGAATTTCGTCAAGGAACACTGATCGGAACACGAGCCGTCATGATCGCACGCGCACCTGTGACCTCGGCTCATCTATGTAAGTACTGCCAGCATCCGCAGACTCCTCCTGTTAGTGTGGCGGGAAATAGGATCCGGGTCTGATTGACCGGCGTCATTTACCTTAGGCCCCGGCAGGGCCTATTTGACCTAATTCACCCATGTAATTTACAGTCAAATAGAAGGGGTCCGGGGCGGAGCCCCGGGAGATTTTTTGAGCTATTTTACCCAGTCAAAGAGCAAAATTGTCTAATTTACCGGTCAAGTAGCGTTAATTAGCGTTAATTAGCTACGCCCAACTGCTCCATTCATCCACCTTGGGGGCTCTGCATGTACAAGGCGAGCAGCCGGACCTGATCTTCGTACGCCATTATGTTTCTTGTCGTGTCGGCGCGAAGACCTGAGAGAAAATTTGTCACAAATCACGGCACCTGATCATGACAGACGTGTGATTCCCGATTCGGCTTGCCTCGAGCTCGACAACCTGAGGTTGTCGAGCTTGAACCTCAAGATACAGTCTTTCAGAACATTGTGTATCATTTTTGAACACACCAGACCTTACTCGAAGGCTGTATAAGGATGTATACCCAATATACCCTATTTGACCCTATTTGACCCTAATATACACCCCATTTTCGGCCCCCGACGGCCACCGGTAAATTAGCCGCTAATTAACCGGGCTAATTTGCACATGTAAATTTCGGAAGCCTATTTCCCGCCACACTACCTCCTGTCACCATTGACCAAGCCCAGCTTTATCTATTCTTTTTTTAAACATGTATCGTCCGCGGCAGCGATGTCGCTCAAGTACGGTCTGCTGGTCTGCTGGTCCCCGCTGGCCCCGCGCAGCAGGGCCGCGCTGCGTCTTCTACTGTATCCGAGTCCTTTGAACAATTCCCATGTATCTTGTCTCTCTCAGCATCGCACCCGCTCTTTCTCGGCTAATCTTTCTGCTCGATCCTGACTTGATCCTGACTACTGCAACCATTCGTTTCGTCTGAGCACTCGTTAGTGCCCCAGGCTTTCCGTCTTTATTATTTGCGCATGCCCTTCACTGTTCACACCGCATCTGTCGCCCCGGATTTCATCTCCGACGATTGTTTGCACGCACCGCGACATCTGTCTCCCTTCTGGCATCTCTGTCTTTCTTCTTGCGTCTCTGTCTCTCTTCTGGCATCCCTGTCTCTCTTCTGGCATCTCTGATATTCTCTGCATTGGCCTTTTTGTGCTCGATCATCAGCTCCAAGCGAACTCCGTGCCATCTGCGCCGTCCGCTCTACAACGCCATTGCCACTGCGAGAAACTCCAGACCTCTGGGTGAATATACGGACGTCCCAAGAATCGGTCCCGAGAAATATCTTCGAACATTGGGATCTAGCCTTCGAAAATCGGAGCTTGCGAGAATGAGAATGTAGGCCATAATAATCCACATTAGCATTCACCGCGATTCGGATCCGTACGTGGCTCAATATCTGGCTTCTTCAATGCAACTCAGTTGACGTCGGCGACATGCGGCGGCGTTCGTAGCTCTCAAAACTATAGTGTGCTTCCATCAGCTTATTTACTTGCACCACATGCTTTACCTTCATCGCGTAGCAGAAATTGGATTTTTCTGTTTTGGCCGAAGGCTGCATAAGGATGGTTTGCTTTGACTTTAGCTCGACTTCCGTTTGTCTGACATCGTATTCACGCACGATCCAAGTGGAGCGAATTATACTCACCGCATTTCGGATTTGTATGTGGCTCCATCGACCGTTTCTACACATTCTGATTGCTTCGAATTCAGACGCGGAACAATCAGTCTTTCCGCTCACAGTAGTGACTGAGTGGAAGCTGTAATACTCAATCCATCCATTCACAGCACTGACAGTCTCGTTCAAATTTGCTCCTTCGCTCTGAGGGACCATAGATAGTAGCTTCGCGATCTCTCGACTACTTGAGTTCGCAGAACGGGAGTGCGAGTGGCACCGCGGAGACGCGAAGGTGAGGTGCCCCAGATGTGGCTAATTATGCGGCTTTATGCCAATGCCAAATGTGACAGACAGAAACCGGATGCCAGCAAGAAAGAAATGATCGATGTCGCGGTGATGGGATTAAGCACAGGATCGTACCTTTACAAAATTCCCGAATATTGCGAGAAAAGAGAATGAAATTTCACAGGAAAGTAAGTTAAACGTTAAAGTTGGATGTTGTCAATGTGTATGCACGTCTCTTAGACTCATGATTGATCTGCACAAAATCGAAACGGGAGCAAACCGAGCAAGTGCTAACGTAAGCAAGTGGCTGTGCAGACCTCACTGGCACGTCTTCCTTGAACCTTCCAACTGGCGGACCTAAAAGGACAGTCTAGGTTGTTGCTGATTACGATCTACACAAGTCTCGCGGAAATGGCCACTTGCATAACGTACAGAAAACCATAAAACCCGAGGAGGACCAAGGCCTAAATGCATCCTCCCTCACATGATGGCTCCCATTACCCATATCAACGATCTTCCCGGTTCTTGGATATCCGCAGACCTGCTCACTCCATTCAGCAAGGAAGAAGGTGTCGATGTCGCTAGATCCGTAGCCCCAAGGGTCTCCCAGCTGCTGTTAGGCTCTCCGGCTGTCCTAGGCTCTCTTTTTCATCCAGATGCCTTCTGGCGCGATTTCGTCTCCTTGTCTTGGTCTTTACGCACCTTTCATCCTACCTCGTCTGCTCCCTTCTCTTCGATTTGGACGTAAAAATAATTACCCGAAACTAGCATCATATCGGAAAAGGTGTATCCCCTCATTCAGAGGGCCGGTATCATCCAAGAATCGATATGCCTCCAAGAAGATCAAGTCTCCGTCATAGACCTCCCGAACGGTGTCTCCGTCGTTCGCGCACCCTTTCTGTTCAGAACCTCCACCCCAAGCGCCCGATGCACTGCCGTGTTCAAGCTCGTCCGGCTCAAGAATGGGGGCATTAACGTGTTCACCGCCACGACTGCGCTGCAAGAGTTGGATGCGATGCCCTGGCATAAGGTCCCACCAGAAACTCCAAGAGAAATTCCCGAGACGATCCCGAAGTCGGTAGATGTTCTGGTCGTCGGTGGAGGGTGCGTTGCTCCGTACTCACTGTTCTATTAACTTTTACTTCAACTTGCGCCCAACATATCGCATCAAAGGCATGCCGGTCTCACCATATCCTCGTATCTCAACGCAATGGGTGTCAATTTGGCCTTGGTGGAGAGCAACGCCGCCATCGGCGATAGCTGGGCGAAGCGCTACGATAGCGCGATGCTGCACACCACGCGCTCTTACAGTGGGCTGCCGTACGTGCCCGTTCCCAGCGATTACCCGCTTTACGTCCCCGCCAAAATGATGGCCCAGTACTACGCGCAGTACGCGAAGGATATGCAGATTCCTGCATATCCGGGCCGGAGATGTACTGCCGCTACCTGGGACGCCGCGCAGGAGGTGTGGAAGGTGATAGTCACAGGCGCACACGGCGAAGAAACGACTTCCGCGCGACACATTATCTTTGCAGTGGGCATTGGCGGGCGGGTACCCAACATTCCTGACTATCCTGGTCGAGTATGTCTTCTCAATGATTATACCTCCAATTGACGAAATTAACCACTAGGACACGTTCGCGGGCGAGTCGCTGCACTCGGGCGTATACACGAATGCTGCGCGGTGGGGTGGCAAGCGTGTCGCCGTTATAGGAGCTAGTACGTCTGCGCTTGACGTCGCGCTTGATTGCTTGCACGCGGGCGCTGCTTCAACCACTGTTGTCCAACGCGGCCCGACGAGGCTCTACTTGCGCGGGCACCTCGCTACTGCCCAGAATGTGTTCTGGGACGGAGTGCGCCCGCAGGAGGAAGGAGATACGGTGGCATCGGAGGATCCGAACATTTTGCAGGCACAGCTCAGTGCGATTATGTTAAAGGAATTGAAAGACGCCGAGGAGTGAGTGCTTTTGCCTTGTTTCTGGTGCAGGGGCTGATGGGTGGCAACGGTAGCCCGGCATATTACGAAGACCTGCGGAAAGCTGGGTTCTTAGCCGAGACGGAGGGGCCGATACATCAGCAAGTATTCTGTCGCATAGGGGCACACTATCCGACGTCGGAGCGTGCGACGCTATACGCCGAGGAGAGGTACGTACCGGTGCTATCCATCCCTGCTTTCCCAATTTGCCTCTCATACCGTGTAGATTAAAGTTAAATCAGGCTCCCCAATCTCAAGCATCACACCCACTGGTATAACCTTCTCTGACGGGACATGTTTGTCAGACCTGGATGTCATTGTGTACGCCACTGGGTACCAAAAGGACGCCCGCAAGTCCGCAGCGCTCATCGTTGGCGCTGACGTCGCGGACAAGCTGGAGCCGATTGGGGACTTGACGTGCGTTAATACCGCCTCTCTTGTGTACTGTGTGTTGTGTTTTGCTGACAGAGAGTTCTCTGTGTGCAGGAAGAAGGCGAGGTTCGCGGCTGTTACAAGCCCACGTCGAACAACCATATTTGGTTCCATGGTGGTGAGCTGCAATCAATACGTCATTTCGGAAAGGCTAGTCTTGTCCGTTCCAACTTTCCGCGTTGACTGATCCCAGCTCTAGTTTCTGGCGCTCCAGGTCGCCGCGGAGGTCGCTGGGGTCAGGCCAGAGCCATATCATGCATGATTCCGAAATGAGCGCACCTAATGCGGCTCCTGTGTGCACTGTGTACTAGTATGTCTCTGATCACTGAGTTTGTTTCATGTATCTGTGTATGCTATGTCCTTGGCTCAAAAGGAAGCAAATCAAGTGCCATATCTTGTCACTTGAAACTACTATTGCCCTCCGGCAAGCAAGCTACTGTACACTAAGTACATTCGATACCGGGTGGTCCAGCGCCGGTTCATTCCGCTGTCCCAAAGAGGAGCTTGGGAGAAACTTGAGCGATCGGTGGACGTTTCGAACGCTCCAAAAAAAAAAAAAGATAATTGCGTGTTTTAGACCTGTTAATCACATGCGGTGCCGTAGCCCCTGCCTGAGCGCAGCAGTGACTTTCTGGAATAGAATTTTTCATGCGTATCGCTGGTTCCTTCTTGAACAATGCTTTGCCATCCTAAGTACTTACAAAGTAGGTTCGGAACAAGCCCGCGCAGTTCCGGCCCGGCGCGCCGGGGAACTTTCTAAGTTCTTGGGCTCGCGTGCCTTATTTATTCCTGATCGTTGCACGCGGCATCACGCGGCTCTTCGGCGGAACGGCGGCTTGTACCGAACCTTAGCCTATGCAAGTACAAAGATTACCTTCAACGTTTCAACTCGGCGATACAGGGTCATAGCTCTTGTACTACACACGTGTCTCTTTCTACGAAAGTAATACGTTATTGCGACCATCTACCTGAGAATAAGATATATGTATGCATTACTTCAAATACATCACTTGGCCTTGGAGACACCCATAGTCTGCCTTTCCGCAACCATCCGCGAAAACTTGCTTCGTAACCGGATCTTGGGGCCGAAAAAGAAGAGCACGAACGGAATGGGGACCATCACCAGCGCGATGAGCGCGAACATCGTGTTGGCCCAGTTGTATCCCAGCGCTTCGAACATTTTTTTCGTGAAAAGAGGAAAAATCGTGGCCATCATGTTTCCTGGAATGTTAAATTCAATTTCAGGCTTGAAAGTTTGCGGAAAAAGTTTACGGCAAAGGCTCTGTCCCGCCAACGCAGAGGATGCGAAGGGACCATAGCTAAGTTACGTGAATTTTGTATTGTGGAGCAGAGCTACAATGCCGGAGACACACCAGTCCGCGAGATAGCTGAAAACCGCAAGATATACGAGGAAAGTTGCCCATATAAATAACTATCGAACAGGTTGAGAAACTCTAATCTTTTCGATTAGGCGGCAGACTCACGGTGATTGCAATTGCGAGCGCGATCCAGGGTACCGACGGGAATGAACACCATGCATAGATGAACATCGAGCAGGGCAGCATAACCCCAGCGGCGCAAGCGAGAGCCAAGCGGGCTTCCGGTCCTCTGCGCTCAACGAGTTTACTGAACGAGTTCAATCGCCAGAAGGATCAACGGAGCACGCAAGACATACTGATATAGACGTTCTTGGTAGAAGTTTGTCGTGAATCCCAGCGCACTTCCAACACTAAAAGCCAGCGATCAACAGACTCACCAAGAATGCAGGTATTTTGCTTACATCATGGACGCGAATGCAGTTCCTTCTTGTCCAACAGTGAAGCCATGAAGATCTTGAAACAGTCCGGGAATAGACCTGACAAAGTGAGCAATAATCAGAACGAAAGAAAAGATTAAACTCACTCGATCATGCAGAACATTACGCCCCACAGGAAGCCAATCCACAGCTACGTATGTCATCGTGAGCGCAAGTAACGGGACTGAGGAGAACGTACACTAAAGGCCGAAACAACAGGTTCCGTTAAGAGAAGATCTACTGCTCGTTAGTTGATCGTGTTCAAGATTGGGGGGGAAATCCTCACGGATTGGACGAGTACAAGAGATATAAATCAATGTCGTCATACTGGCTCTCTCGTCCTCTATCCGAGCGCGGTATCGTACATCTCCCGTGTCTCTGCGAATCTTCTTTGCCAGACGTGTAAGTAGAATAGAAGACCGGGTTTCTCGCATGATGAGGGGCACGAGGATTGAGTAGGCACCGCAGAGTCTAACAAATTCAGCAAAGAACTTGAAGCGGCTGAAACTCAAACGCACATCAGTTGGACCCACTGTATCCAACGCCACTCCAACCTGGGGTTTGTTTCGATCCAGCCAGCGACAACCGGGCCGATTCCTGTCCCGCCGAGAGCGGCGGCTGAAAAAATGGCCATGGGTAGACCCCGCCTGATCCACATGATGAGTAGGCCAATACAGTTGTTGAAAACACGAACTCGTGAGGAGTCCATAAATCTTGCATGAAAAACCCGTAATCCAATTTTTCGCGAAGTTGTGATGAAAACATACCGGCTATCGTTCCGCCCACCCTTGAATTATGCATCATCAGAATCCAACCAGCATATCTGCACAAGCAACTCACATCGTTGCCCAGGTTGAACCAAAAGATCCTTGTAAAAATCGAGCGACAATTACACTCTGTATGTTCTTCGCCCTGGGGAGCGGATGTAGCGATGAAAGATAAAGAAGAGGGCCTTGAAAACGCACAATGCAATGAGCAGATACATAGACATGAATCCGATAGCGGAGACGATGTAGAGCGGTTGGCGCCCAAACTCCTCACTGAAACTGGATGATACTAGCGGGACAAGGCCAAAACCTAGAGTGTACACAATGAACCCCACGGTGGCTTGAAACTCGGTGCAATTTAGGTCCCGCTGCATAGTCTATCAGAAATCGCGGCATTGACCTGGGTGGCAAGTTATACCATCATCGACGTGTACCCAAGATTGTAGGCCGAGGACGTAGAAGCTGCAATGAAAACAGTTATAGTATCAGTTGTAACAGATTATCCCTAGAAGTTACACCTACCCGCTATCAGCGTGGACCAGCAAGCCAAGAGGGTGATAGCCCATTTCTTCGAGCGAGGAAAGCAGATCGGATTTCGCGGGTCCCCTTCTTCGAATTCAACCTCAGGGATGGTCGTTGGAAACGCGCTTGAGTGAAAACTCTGGAATACAAACATATAGTTTTTCATCGACCGGAAGTTCACCGGATGGCAGTGTTTTTTCCGAGTCATAGGCGTAGGGTTTCTGTTCTTCGTGACGCAGGAAATTGCTCAGTTGTCGCGCCAATGCAACCTCTTCGCGGCCTTCGCGTCCGGAGGAAATGCTCAACCTAGGGTCGAGCTCCGGTTCATTGACTTCGTCCAGTGACTTGACGGACAGGCCCTCAAGGTTCTGTGATAAACTCGCCTGAGAGAAAACCATACGTGCCGGCTTGTGGGCGACGCCCTAAAGCATCGCCTTAAGTAAAAAAGCAGCGGGCCAAAATTGACCCCGTTTTAGCGGCCAATGAGGTGGGGCTCGGCTCATCTTTGAGTCGATCCCTGATGCCGATGTAATCTGATGCGTGCCAACGTTTAACCAGGTTTAACCTCAACTGACAGTCTGGATAGAAGGTGGCGGACCCAAGACCAGCAGACATCTTTCTACGCTCTGACCCCGTCGGACGAACCCCTGCAAGCCTGCAAGCGAGGCAAAAAAAAAGAGATGACCAAATTCCGGTTCAACTTGATGCCGCCTGGCGCCCGCGCTCGGCATCGGTGAAGAACCATTTAGTGATAAGATTTAGGATGGTTGATCCGGGTATCGACGACTGGAGGGCGATCCGCATCAAGAACGGTAGGTCCCCCTCTGCACCCATACTCGTCAGAAACAGACACAAAGATGATATCCTGGGGTGATGCCACGTACCCCGGAGACAGGAGACAACAGTGAGTAAGTGGCGGCAGAGGATCCCCAAGACGACGACCGCAATGGCGCGTAGAATTTGTTGTACTTACTACTTACAACGAGTTCGACTATGCTGTAAGGGTGATTCGACGCGAGGATTGATTTCAAAAGGCGAGTCAGAAAGCCGAACTTGGCAAACAGAAAATGGCGACCGAGAACTTGTACCGCATCGAGAGCAAGACATCAAATCCGAGTCCGAATGAGCACTGCTTGAGACTGCGGCGAAATTTTTCACGTAAATTAGGTGTGATCGCGTCCCCGCCGGACCATGGAAAGAGGACAGGGCTCGGTGGATGCACGTCCATATTTTCTGACAACACTTGTATGACAATGTGGTACAGATTGAGAAGTTCCAGGCTATACAAGGTGGGCCGGAGAATTAGGCGTCGCACCAGTCGCTGGTTACGGGCAGTGAGTTAGCAGAGTAGAGTCACCTTGCGAGTGCGGCGCGTACATGCTTTAGACGCGCTCAGAAGTGCTCTCAGCTGGCGAAGAAGGGCCTTGTACGTCGGCGGCTTGCATAACTGCGCAGCTGTGGGTATATCGAGTCAATTTGCACAGCTCGTGACCGGCACGGGAAGGTGCCTCCCTACTAAGGTGCTCCCGTGCGATACATCGTATTTGTAGTCAAAATTGGATGGTTGAGCCTCACCCCCAGTCAATTCGCTCTCGGTATCAACAAGGGAACAAGAATCTTACTCTTGAACCCATAGAGCGACGGAGAAGTCGTCATACGGTAGCAATCCGCTCACACGGTTAGCGTAGTGTCTCGAGAATTTCTCTCGTTCCGTGTGTTTGAAAGTGTTGCGCAAGATCTCTGAGAGTCCGCGGCTGGTCAGGTCACCAGAATTCGTCACTTCATCGGATCGGAGGGTAAAATCCTCCGATACTGAGTGGACGACATGGATAGAGCCGTCGAAAAGGCAGACGAGAAGTGCGTCTTCTTGATGGATGTAACGGAGACCCGATACAGGGTGGAAGGAAGAAGAACAGAACGAGATCTTTTGCGTGGGAAGTCGCAGTACACGGACGCTGAACCAGCCCAGGGTGATTGAACCCTCCGCGGGCCACAACGAAACCACCCCTGGAGTTGCCCTTACGAGGACCATCTGCGCTCATTATTAGTTTATGTTATCAGTTGGCGGAGTTGTGATGTTCCTACGTCTCCGATGGGCAGAATCCAAGATAAGACAGCGATTCCAGAACTGTTAGGTTCGAAGATGATCCGTTCAGAATCTTCCACGCACACTTGGATGGTGTAGTCAACAGAAAGTCCGAAGGGAGAGGCCGAAGACGAGAGAGCTTGGGTGATCTTCATCAAACCGATTGACCCGTCCGCAAGACCATAGGCTAGGTTGCCTGTACTCTCTCCTGCTGAGCCAGAGATCCAAGGGGAAAGGGCGAGATGGGTTATCCATTGATCACCGACTTGCACAGTAGTGAGATGTTCGAGCGCCGAATTTGAATATCTTGAGTTTTATCAGCAACCTTCGGAATGTTGGCAACAGGCGTCCTATGTACCTGAAGAGCATCAGTGTTCCGGCGCGAGTGCCGGTCACTATACAAGGGAGCTATCCAGACACGGAGCAAGACTCTGAATACCGAACTCCGCTTGAGTTGACCACAATAAGCCTACGACATCCGTCTCAATTTTGAGTCAAATCCAATTGTGACAGCCCACTGGTAATTTGTGATCGGAGAGTTTGCTGAGCGTTTGAATACTCTGATTCTCTTGAGACCAACTCGGCGAGAAAGGGAGTGACATCGTACAACTAGGAAATCAACAAGGACGTTTGGGGATGTTTATTACTTGCCTTGGTCCATTGTCCTCTGATTGAATTTCTAGTGGTGTGCCATAGCGTGAGAACCATATTCGAGCTTAGAATGGCTGCGACACATCTACGGCGCAACGTAAACTCAATCGATTTGGGAGCGAGTGTCAGACAAAGCGGGATACTGACCCGCCATTCGATGTGACTCAGTGAGGTTGCTGGGGGAGCATGAGAGTGCTCGCAGTCCAACGTCCAAGGACCCGACTCACCCGAGCGCTAGCCCACCGCATTACAAATTGAAAATATCTCTGGTAAGCGCTGGAATAAGAGCGCCACGTACGCTAACCTTGAGATCTGAGAAACCATTTATGAACTTCCCGCGGCTTGAAATCAATCATGGTGGAAAACCAGTTGACGACGGACGTGAGAGCCTTGTGCATCCTGAGGGACGGAGTGCATACCAGGTCTCGGAGTCTGGAGGCCATCAGTGAGACAATTGGAAAGGAGGATACACGGAAACATGAATACTAGGATAATAACTAAGGATATAGACAGAGCCTTTCGAAATGTACTATGGCGTCAATCCGCTAGAACTAAATGGGGAACAGATGAAGATTACGGACCTTTTGTGATAAAAAAGAGCTGTCCGTCACCGGACCACTGAAGAGACACCGGACGAGACGTCACCGACGGGATGTTCAAGACGTTGAGGGGAGGTGTCATCTAACCTGGGTTATCTTTTCCGATGTTGCGTACACCGAGACAGCGGGAAGTCTTCGAGTCCGCGGCTCCTAGGATCTCGGTCAGGTTCTGCCTGGTGGCCAGTGATTCAAAATACTTGGTAAGTACTCGAAACTCCTGGTCTACCGAATGGAGACTGATAGCCTCATGCACAAGTGGGTGCGTGGGAAGATGTGCGTGGGAACAAACAACAGAACATACTAAACGTCATGTCAACATTCCGCATTAGACTCCGCTTGAAGCTTGAAGCTTGGACCTCCCCGCACCCTTGCACGCTGGAATCTTCCCGGAGACACTTAGGACCTCATACTAGGGCGACTCCTCGGAGACGATGGCGACTACTTTCTCGGAGTCTACAAAACCTTGGATGCAGTGCGTCCTCATCTGCTCGTGGACCAATACGCAGGGCTCGACGCCTATTCCTGGTGACTTTGTGGCTGCGAGGCTCGCTTGGACCTCCGTCACTGTGGTGTCACCCTCTTGAATTTATAAGCATCCGTACGGACATCCCAGCAGTGTCAACCACGGGCCCGCCCTCCATATGACTTCTCGTCGGCTATCTGGAGGCAATAGTATGGGCTATAACGCCGGCGGCGATGTGAACGGGCCAGCGGTGCTATGCCGCTATGGACCGCTTTTGACCTCCCTCGTGGAAGCATGAGAGAAGCGCACTCACGGCAGCCAGCGAAGGACCTCGGGGTCGGACTCAAGACGGAGACTGAACCGATGATACGGAGTGGTAGCAACGAGACCAACGAACGGTCTTTTTCTCTGCGCCCAGTCTTTGAAGTGCCGCTATTGCCGCGGCTCTGGATATTCATAGCCTGAGGTTCGCAGGAGGTGGCCGACAAACTCCGTGTTCAAGTCTTTTTTGCACCCATTGACTCCGTGATGGCTTCACTCCGAACAAACGAACAAGTTGACCGCAAGGTTATGTGAGATGTCGTGAGTGACCGTTGATGGAATAGCGCGCCATCTGGCCATGACTGCATGACGCGGGACCAAGATATTATATAGCCCCATCGGCTGGCCGTCCCGGACACGGCACCCCATTATCCATACGCAGGTATTTATCTGAAGAGTGAGTCAGGAGCGGCACGCTCAGGTACATTTTTGTATAACTGAGATGCTGAACAAACTCGTAGATCATCTCGATTTGCACACAAGTGCGGGTAATACGTATATACTCATCAAATAGCACCGAGCACGGCTCGAACGCAATTCGAATACAAACCGCGACCGCTTAGCGCTGACGGGGCCAACGTCGCGTCGCCGTCGCCGTCTGTCTGTCTGTGGCACTCGCCGACGCCAATATTTAGTTCATCCGCTGGGAAACGGTTTCTTGAAACTAGCTGTCACCACCCCGGGCCCCCGAAACTTCCATCCCCTGAAATTTGCTGTTTGGTTGGCTCTGAGTCCAGACTCGCCGGCATATGATTATTCGAAATCAATCTGTCTCCGGAATCTGCCACCGCGGAAGAATATAATGATTTCAAAATTGTCTGTAAGTACAGTAATCGTGTGCAGTAAGCGTCCGCGTGCGGCTGTGACGCCATTTGGGGCGGGCAGGAGAGAGACTCTGAGAGAGACGACTCCGAGAAGAGACGAGACATGACAGACACACAAACCCATTTAGTATTTCTTCTCCCTTTGAGGCTTTGACTGCGTAATACTACTTATATCGGTCTGCCTCGCTCCGCTGACGCCCACCCAGAACCTGTGGGATCCGCGGGATCGACAACTTGTGTTGACCTTTACATAGGTCAAAAGCACGCGGGGAAGCTTCTGATCTAGAGCTCAAATTCAAAACGATCGTCTAGGCAGTTATCGTTCTACTCTAATGCGGCACGCGATGCGCGTGCGAAAACCGGCGGACTTCACAAAGGTGCGCTCCTAGCTCACTAAGGAAGCATGTCCCTATCCGCTGCCCAGCCGGCGCCCAATGATTACAAACACAGGAACGAGTTTCAGCCTACATTCGAGAGGGTGACGGTATATTTAGACATTTGCATCCGTATGATTGACACCAAGAGCCGCCAATTTCAAGACACGCGAGGAAGCGCCGGGGATCATCGCTTCCAGGGAAAACAGATACGCCGCTGAGAGCAGAGTCCAGACGAACCATATTTCTTTGATTCAAAGCAGAGTGACGCATCTATGAATGTTAAGTACTACTACGATAGCAGAGGAGAGACTATGCTACAGGGCAGGCAGGCACGAAAGGAACGGGGGTGACGAGCGGGAAGCAGATTAACCAGTGATGGGTTCTAAAGACGTAGTATGTATTCCGGAAGCTCTGAAACTGTATTATATGAGTATCAAAACAAAGTCAAAAAGCTAAACTCAGATTGGCGCACTCACGTGGGGGTCGGTCGGTCGCAATTTCATTTGTGACACGGACTGTTTTTTGAATTCATTGGTAAGTGAGGAAATATGCAGAGAGCGCGGGGAGGTCGTTGACGCCCGCGTCGGTATAGCCCTGGCGGCGCGCACCGTTGAACTTGAGCACGACGACAGTGCCGGCCCAGGGCTTGGGTGCCGCGCCAGAGGTGATGTGGTAGATCGCGCTGTTGATGGGGGAGGCCTGGGCGAGCGCAATGGGCGAGTAGAAAATGTGCAGTGGGAAGCGGAGGGGCTCGCCGTTGAGACCCTGCGTGAGAACGACACTCTCCGGCGGAGCGTCAAAGTACGGCTGGAGGTACGGGATGGGGCACCCGTTCAACGGGCGGTGGTGCGACGGGCGGCACTTGATGGTGACCACGCGGGGCGATCTGTCGCGACATAAACATCATGAATTTGGCAAAGAAGCAGTGGCAAGCAGTGTACCTTCTTCTGCGACAAACAAGATAGCGGATACCGAAATGGACTGAGGTTCTGCAGGCGGGGAGTAGCGATCATGTTCGACCCATATCCATGTTGGGAAGCTGGGCGACACTCTTCGCGGTGGCGGCCCCAATCCTGTAAAATTTCGTTAAGAGCAAGTGTCACGAACAGCAGGATATTATCATACACTACGGGCATGCTCAGTTGAACAGTACCAAGCCGTCTGACACCGGCTACACCATTGCGTAGTGGCACGGCCACAAACGCGACACGGCTGGTTAATTGGAGACGGATGCATAATTGACAGCTTGAACGAGGCTCCGAAAGCAAGGTTTAAATGGATACAGTGAGAGAGAAGGAAGAAAAATACAGCTGAAGAACTTGGAGCGCCGTGGTGGTCGAGGTTTTATAGAAATTGGCGATTACGGTTTCTGTCTTGAAACCCGAAAAAAGACACATTCTCTCGCGACATCCATCTGGGGGAAGCTGCATCGAGATCGAGATGTGAGGGATGGTGGGTCCACCGGTCCAGGAACGAGAAACTTAAAGCCTCAGACCCTAAGACGTGGAAAAAACAGATCGGGATCAAATGCAGTGCGTCACAGTACATACTATATTCGAAGGGGACCCCTCGGACACGGAGGGCGACTTGAAGACTCACGGTCTGCTTCCGGAAGCCGACGCCAACGTCGAAGTGCAGCCTGCAGATATGAGCAAGATATGAGGCGGATATAGAGGATTGACGATCAGCGAAATGAGCGTGTAGAATACTACCGACGGCGAGAACTACTGTACAAGCTAAACATGCACAGAGCCAGAGAAAAGAGCGAGCATGAGCTGGAACATGAGGCGGACGTTGGATAATTTACGTCTCCGACTCGTTTCGGGCGAGATCAGACAGCGAGTGCAAATATTCTCACGATCATCTCTTCTTCAAGCCATGTCGGACGATGAGATGAATGTTGACGATGGTACGCGCCAGCCGACACCCACTTCCGTGTTCTGAGCAATCTTTCAGTTGGGGCTGGAGGAGCCGTCAGACGACGGGGCAGAGGTTTTCAAAATACCGGTCAGTTTATGGCATTTCTCGATCCAGTTCTCCGCCCATCCTTTTTTGCAGGAGGAAACGATGCGACTGTGGCGACCGAACCCACATATGACCGGGTGGAAACCTCGCATGTAAAGACTCGGATACCCGCGCCGCACGGTGTAAGTCCTGCTTGTCATTAAGGGTCCAGCGACTGATCCTGCTCATGATCAGCGGTCGAGGGGTGGATAGTCCTCGTCACGAATGTGCATGAGGAGGCGACGGAAGAGGATGTAACCGACAAATTCGCCGAATTCGGCGAGATAAAAAACCTACATCTCAACTTGGACCGTAGGACTGGCTACGTCAAGGTACGCGTTCCTCCTGGACTGCAGTGAGGCTCTCTGACTGTGCATTGGCCAGGGTTACGCCCTTGTGGAGTACGAAACGATGAATGATGCGCAAGCTGCTATCGACGGCGCTTCGAATACGACACTGCTGGAGCAGACGATTCAATGCGACTACGCATTCGTCCGACCGCCGCCAGCAGGTCCGAAGAAGGGCAGAGGTCCTCGTGGCCGCAGCGCTAGTCCCCGTCGTCGATAATGTCTTTCTTGTAGAATTTATTGTACTACATCAGCCCTTGAGATCAGAGTGTTTATGTTGATTTGTCTTCCGCGTCTCTCAATCGGGACAGCGAAATGAGAGCCGTCACATCGCCCGTCCCATCCCAAGATAACAGCAATGACGAGCGACTACAGAAGAAAAAATCTCCCTCCAAAACGAAGATAGAGGAAGAGGAGGTCATCGAAACCGAGAGCGAACACGCCGACGGCGGCGAAGGCTCGGGCGACGACGAAGCCCAGAAGGAGAATACGAGATTGAACAGATTCTAGACGCCAGAAAGGGCCAGTTTGGAAAGGTAGGAAACGTCTCCGAAAACACGCTCCAAAAACTCAATACACGCCAGGGCAAACTCGGGTACTTTGTCAAGTGGAAGGGTTACCCCGAAGACCAGAACAGCTGGGTGACCGAAGACGATGCCTCGTACGTGTAACTCACCAGTGGCTGCTGCTCGTCTCACCCGTTTTTCCGGGCAGAAACGCGAAACTGCTTATCGACGCGTTCTGGGCGGGTCGTAACGCCAAAAAAGCATCGAAGCGGGCGGCGCGCAAGTCTACTGGCGAAGACGACAACGCCTCGGAAAACGATGCGTTTGCGTCCGTGTCGGCAGCCAAGAAGCGCGGGCGCAAGTCCGCTGCCGCGATCAAGGACGAGGAGGACGATGACGATCGGCCGGTGAAAAAGGCGCGGAAGACCGCTGCTGCTGACAAGAAGAAGGCGGGCCGCGGAGGAGTTTCTCGGGCAAGTGCGCAGGAGGATGAAGAGGACGATTGGATTGGCAACATGGCGGAGCACATGCATGTCCCGAGCTGGGACCACCTCATCCACCAAGTCGACACCATTGAACGCGTGGACGACAAGCTGTTTGTGTATTTCACGCTGTGTGTACATTTTTCTCAGCGTGCGCGTTCGACTTACTTGGGTTATATTAGCAAAGATGGCGAGCGCATCCGAGAGGACTCAGAGCTCTGTGGGGACAAGTTCCCAAAATGGTGCGTGCACGCGAACGAAGAAATGGACTGCTATTCTGTTACACTAACCGACCTCGTCTTCTAGCTCCTTCGTTTCTACGAGGACAATCTCCGCTGGAAAGAAGCCGAGCAGTAGTGACCTCGCCCACCCCCTTCCCTTGGGCGCTATTTCCCCTCGTCTTTCCGTCACCGATACTACAAAGTTTTCAACCGCATTTTTCTTGCCTGTATGTATGATCGGGGATGTCAACCGCGTGCGGACGCGGTCGGGATGGATTCCTTTTTTGATTGGTCATTCATTCACCTGCGTTTCCGACCGCATCCAGTTTGCTACCTTGCTATCTTCAGTCCTTCAGATAATACGATTTGTTCGTCACTGACCTCACCTCGCCGTGGGTATCTCCGTTAAGCACGCGGACTCAGAACTCCAAGTTTCAGCCTAGGCTGCGAAGCGCCCAGAGGCGGTCAGGGTTTTCTTTTCAGCCTACTTACGGAGCAGAGACTTGCGGTTGGACTCGCAATGCCGGAACGATCAGAGATTTGCGCTCAGCTTGACTGTGCTCAAACGTAACCGTGGCAAGGTCCCCGTCCTCGCGTGCCGCCGCTCGCGTGCAGGGTTCCGACAGACTGTATTGTAAGAGTCTATACCAGAAGGGTGGGACTCGGAGAGTGGGACTCGGCTAAATTTAAGCGAGTCCACTCGGCGCACACATAAACATCGCAGAATGATCTGCCGACGGCGCCATCATTCCTGCCGTACAACCTGCCGTGTCAGTTAAAGCTGGTTTTCTGGGGGAACTGCTTCCCCCAGACCCTGCATTTTTGCTTGCGCAGCCCTGCTGCGGCGCACTTCCTGCGGGGCTTTTTCCGCTAGCGCGGGGCCTTTTTCGCTGCGCGGCTTTTCGCTAGCGCTGGCCTTTTCGCTAGCGCTGGCCTTTTCCGCTAGCGCGGTGCCTTTTTATGTGTTTTTACATGTTTTTTAGCCTATATGTATTTTATTGGACATTATACGCGGGGGAGACCCCCGCGGACCCCCCTGACGCTCGCCGCTGGGCCCACTGCGTGGTGCTCGCTCGCCGCGGGGCCCACTGCATGGCGCCTTGCTGCGGCGCCTCGGCAATGTTTTTGATGCAGATGATCGCCATCTGTCAAAAACAGTAGCGAAATCCCACATCAGTGGGATTCGGGCTCGGACCGCTAAGACCGGGGGCTAAGCGAGTCCCACTCGTTCGAGTCCCACCCTTTTGGTCATTCCTCGTATTGTAACCAGCTCCTGATCCACGTATGACGACAACACAAACGGACGTCCCACCAGGGATGCTGACAAATATTCACTCTTTGACAATTGACCTTGGTTGTCTCCGCACAGTATCAACGCCGTGAGGCCGGTTGTTTGTTACGGGGAGAATGGATCCTCGCCAATAAGAAAAATTGAAATCCGGAGAAGCGACGTCGACCACAAAGACTCTCGGAACGCGATACCGGGTTCAAATAGTTCTTCCGACTCGGATTCGAACACTCCTCTCTGGCCGCCGGTAAACATCTTGTAAATCAATTTTGTTGGCGACAGATTGCGTTGCGCGAAACTAAACTATTACAACCGTGACGGCTAGGCTCCGTCCATTACGCATTGGATCCAATTGAGAAATTGAGAGGCGCGGATCCGCTTATCTGTCGATCCCTAGCACTAGGTCACTGTGCAACGACGAAACATTTGCACGTACGTACAATGATATCCGGCCATGGACTTTTGAGCCAACTCTATGAGCAAGGCTGCCGACACGCTTCTCTCCGTTGTCCGGACTCAGTGGGTCCTTGGGCGGCGCCTGATATCCAATTACTCCAACAAAAGCAAGGACTCGCTCAGGGTTCTTTGTATGGGTCCATGGCGGTGGTCACGGCGGTGGTCACGGCGGTCACGGCTAGACGCTACTCACATGGGTCAACCGGGGATCTTGAAAGAAGCTACGGGAAAATTCAAGCGGCAAAGATACCAATAAGTAGACGGAGGGAGCTGCGGGGCTCACGGTGGTCGGTTTTCTCGGATATGTGAGACCGAGCTGATATATTGACATCCGAGTCCTCGCAGTCGTGTGAGTGTCAAGAAAAAACATGGGATTGCATAGTATTGCGCCCTAGCTCTGCTCCAGCCCGTGGATTCTGTAAGGCAAGTTAAAGTTGGCTGGTTGGTTATCGGGTCAACCGTCGATCAATTTAGAACATGGACGGCGAACGCCCCGGCCCTCGTGGGATCCCCTCCACTGCCAGTGCCAGTGAGTATCGATGTCTGTCTGACCATTCTCCTTGCAGCCAGCGTACCGCCGCCAATTTGAGGGAGATTTTAGAAATCAATTCAATGCAGTACATACTCACCGCCCAACGTGAGAATCGCTGGGCCGCTCCAGCCCGCCTCGCTGCAGTGCTGCACCCCAGAAACATGTAAGAGCCTGACAACCACCCTCTCCATTCTCTGTGCCTTCCGACAAAGCGTCATTCAAGTCCCTGTGGCCCTCCCCTCGAGGCTGCGCGACAAGATCCCCCTTAGTTCCGTCGAGATCATTGCGAGCTCTCAGAGAGCCGCGTCCGCCGACAAAGAATCCACGTAGTTCTCTTCCAGTCGGAAGACTCAAGCGACGCACGACTGAGGGCTTGTGGAGCTCCGAACGAATCGATACGGAGTATTCATATCGCAAATGAAACCTAACAGGTTCGTAGCCAGTGGCCTTAACCTTGATCTTGTAGCCAGTGGCATTCAACGCGCATTAATTATAGCTGCCTGTGCGCGCCAACAGCACGAGTTCGTAAGGAGGAGTAATGCCTGCCGGATCATGGCCCATGTCTGAATAATAAGATTATATCATACACTGGCATCGTAGAGATGAATCGGCCTGTGCCATTGGCCCATCAAGTACAGTCATCGCAAGCGGTTTGGACCTGAACAGAAACATTTAATGTAGCGCCTAAAACATGAGATTATCATAAAATTACATTGCGGAGAAGCGAATGAAGCAAATAAGTTACTGCACCATGGCCAAGCGCGGGATAATCGAAGAGGGGAAGGAGGACGACGACAAACAGACAGACAGCAAATGAGTGGAAGAAAGATCCTCTAGCCCACGCCACCCAAACTCATAACTCCTCATGGGCTCGCGGCTCCACTGGCACATTCTTGAGCGCCTCGCGCACCTGCTCCTGATCCTTCCCAATGACGACCTTTGCAGGGTCGATGACCTCCTTGTGAGGTGGAGGATCCACCTTCTCCGGCTCCTTGGACGGGTCAATGGGCAGGATGGATACTTGTGGCTCCGGCTCCGGCTCCGTCGTCTCCGTCTCCTGCCCATCCTCCTCCAAACTTTCTTTGTCATCTTCACCCGCAAACGCCTCCCTCGCGCGCGTCTTGAATCCGTCGAGCCGCTCATTCAGCGCGCCCACCAGAGTCGCGAGCTCCGCCTGCACCTCCCCCACACGCACCAAGAACGGGTCGACCGGCGGGTGCGGGTGCGTCCCGCCTGGATTCCGACGCCTCCTTGTGAAACTTCTCACCGACTAAAAAGAAGTTACTAATAATTTCCAACGGAAAGAAGGGATAGAGACCAACTCACCACGTGCGACATCATGATACACTTGCCAGTCATGGTACGTCACATCCGCGAGCCAGCTCAGCTCAAGACCAATTTTACCCTGCTCCTGCGCACAGGCGTCCTTGACCTGCTGAATGATCTTCATCCCTTCCTCGCCCTCCCTTTCTTTCACCTCTGCGTGGAATTGGCGTATCTTACTTTGGGCCTGGATGATTCCCTCCTGAAGTTTCTCTTCCACGCGCTTGGCGACCTTCTCCCACCGCTCCATCCTCGCTTCGCTCTCGCCCTCGCCCCCCTTCTTGAGGTATGCCTCCAATCCCTTGAAGTACTTCTCCCCCTCTGTCCTGAGCGCACCCACCGCGCCGCCTGCAGGCGTTGCGGGGTCGTTCAACGTCCCCACGTCCTTCTTGCGCATCCCAACCAACATCTTCCGCAACACCTTCGTCTTTTCCTTTGCGAGCGCCTCCATAGCCGCCTGCGAGTCGGCCAATCGCACCACGAGGTCTGCGCGTTTTTCTGCGGTGATGCGCTCCTTCTCTTCATCGGTGAGCGCGGTGGCGGAGGCGTCTGCGGGGGTGGAGGTGGAGGCGGGCTTGTCGTCGTCGACAATGCCGATGTCGGCGAGGAAGTCGTCGTAGAGGGAGTCGTTATTCTCTTCGCCACCGGCGGCTTCGGCGTCTTCAGCCTGCGAGGACGGTGAAGGGGAGGACGGGGAGGCGACAGGAAGGGCATCCACGATGCCGATGTCAGCTAGGAAATCGTCGTAACCATTGTCGTCGTCGACAACGGCCTTCATCGCTTCAACTACAGGCGATTCGCGCCCGTGCGCGGACTGGACGGCGACCGATGCAGCGGATGAAACCTCGTCTTCCTCCGTCTTTGTCTCCGTCTGCGTTTCAACTTCAACTTCAGCGATCTCAATTGGAACAGCAGTCGCTGTTTCGGCGGCGGCGGCGGAAGGAGAAACTGTTCCAGACGCTGTGGTTGAGATAGTATCACTCAAAATTGACTCGACGACGAGGGACTCCATCCCGTGAGCGGATTCAGCGGCGACCGAGGCTGCGGCAGAGAGTGCCTCGACGGTGTCCGCTGGGCGGCTGAGGACGACGTAGCGACGATGGAGACAGGTTCTTCTGCAGAAGGCTTAGTTGTGGCCTCAGCCACTGAATTTTCGATAGGAGTAACGGCAGCCTCGACAGCCTCAGCCGTTGTCTCCGGAGTAGACGTCGGCTCCTCCGCGAGGCCCGTCGCAGCGCTCGTCTGCAACTTCGGCTCAGTCACCTTCGCAGTCGGGGTAGCGGGCTCGACGCCGCTCAGCTCGAGAACCTTATCCCAAATACGCACGACATGCGGGTCAACGTACATCCTTCTTGCCTCCCCCGCCTTGTCCGCCGCCAGAAGCGCAATTGCTTTCCCCTGCGCAACTAGCGCCAGCGCGTGCGGACGCGTAGCGCGGTAGGCTTTGACGACCCACGGTTTGCTGAATGCATAGGTGCTACGCGCTGCGGGAGCCACATAGTCGGTGTAAGCGATGTGCAAGATGACGCCGCCTTGCTGGAGCCGGCGCTGGGTGTGTTTGATGTACGGGGAGGCTTCGCGGAAGTACGGCACAATGTAGGTGTTGTACGGGGGTAATATATATTGCCTGTAAATGGGAAGGATGTGCTGCGCGTACAGAGGTACAACGTGTGCTTTAAATTGCGGCACGAGAATGCGATCCCAGACGGTGTGCTTAGCGGCGGCGGCGTACGGGGCGGTAATCTCTGCTGTCTTGAGAACGACGGGGCGGATGGATCGACGCTCGAATTGCTCCGCTTGGTGGACGTAGGGCGCGACAGCGGGGTGTGCGAGCGCGTGTCTGATCGGTGGAAGCACGAAAGGCTCGAGCACGTGGACGCGGTATTGGGTCAAAGAACGGCAGACCGCGTTTGAGAGGTTTTCGTCGTATGGGCACGTTGTGAACGCGTAGACGGCGAACAGCGACAGCATTAGATAGAGTAAATAGTCCAAGAAACTCCGGCTTGGTCGTTTGATTGGTTTTTTGTGGTGTTTGTTCTTGTGCTTAGATTTTAAAGGTGGTTTTGGCGTAGGTGCCGCCTGAATAGGTTTATTTTAGAGGAGGGGTACGAGATGAATAACGGACGGACATTGGTGATGGAGTCTCGCGTCTCGGATTCTGCCAGAGCGGACGGAGGAGGTTTTGCCTTTGCTGCTCGGGGGACAGCATGTGCTGAATTTGTGCGAGAGCCAAGCGGTACTGGCGCCACGGGCGTTTTCCTTGTTACAACCATGGAGGCAAGTGAAAGGAGCGTAAACGGTTGGATATGCTCCAACTGAAATGACGTGGAATGATGGCGGCGTATTGTAGTTAGTTGTTTGCAAAGAGCTTTACGGTCTAGACCGCGACCACCGCATCGATGGTGGCTGTGCTGAGCACCAGAAATGCCTGCTGCACAGCCACATCATGGTCCCTTGGGCTTCGTTCGCGGCGCTAGTGCTGGGCAGGTTCGGTTCGGTTCAGGTTCAGGGCACTTTTGCCTGAACTGGAACCTGAATCTTAGGTTCGGTTCAGCCATTTCCTGAACCCCGCAAAAACACGTTCAGGTTCGAACCCGGTTCGAACCTGTCGAACGCGTAAAAAAAATCACTCAATTCTGGTCAACTTGTGGTGAGTTTTCAGTCAGAATACCACCTTGTGAGGCCTACATAAGACTTTTGTTCACTATGCGGCTCAGACTGGTGAGTATTATGCTCAAATTGCAATCACATGACTGACCTTGCAACGATGTGCTTCATTCTCCAGTCCATAGACCTTGCAAGAATTTCACACATCTGGGTGAGTTGCAGACATTTCCCTTCCAATCAGGGGGCCTAAGGATCATCAAAGGCAGCAAAAATATGTCCCAAAAGTACAATTATGGTGCATCGGTTCAATTTCAGGTTCGAGGTTCGAACCTCTGCTTATCTCCCCAAACCCTGAACCTAGGGTTCGGTTCAACTACAGAAAATCATTGAACCTGAACCTGAACTTTGGGTTCGGTTCGGTCCGGTTCAGGTTCGAACCATTTTCCGGACCGAACCTGCCCAGCACTACGTTCGCCGTTCGCCGGCCTTTTGCCTCTGTGGCCTGTACGGGTTCGGTCGTGCTCGATCCGTTTTTCTCGACTCAGAATTCCGGCTATCGCTATTCGCCCCGGAACCCAGTCGAATGGAACGACCGACCCCCGCGCACACACCACACTCTCTGCGTCCACCGTTTGTACTAGTATCGACCGTGTCTGTTTCTGTCTAAGTAGCAATTTTGGCAATAATAATATGTACTAGTGTTTCTCCGGCTTCGGCTTAAGCCGTCAAGCCGGCCAAGCCAAGCCGCGGCTTGATCAAGCCAGCCAAGCCAAAGCCGGCTTTGGACTTGGCTTGCGGCTTTGGCTTGGGCGTACCAAAGCCAGAAGCCGTGGCTTAAGCCGCGGCTTTCCAGTCCGAAATATGGCCGTTCGGCCGATCAAAAGATGTCATGATGGGTGATGGGGTTGTAAACTGAACGTATTTGGGACTGGTGAAGGTGACAGGTAACTTTTCTTGGCTAAAATAGGTGAAAAACTTGCAAAAAAATGCCCGGCAACAGCCATACTACCATTTATGGTAAGTTTGATGTGATTGCCGATCAATCAGGATATGATACCTTCGGAGGAGACGAAGATGGATGGGATGAGTGGCCGATTGATGATCAGGATGCTGAATCAATGTCTGCTTACTGTATATATAGTCTCAATTCATTTAAGTCATTTTAGTTTTGAAAGCCAGGGCTTGGGCCAAAGCCAAGCCAAAGCCGGCCAACCCATGGCGGCTTTGGCTTTGAGATCCCCAAGCCAAAGCCAGGTCAGGCCGGGCCAAAGCCGGGGCTTTTGGGCCAAGCCAAAGCCGGCAAAACACTAGTGTAAGTACATAATATGTACTTACACATCTTCCCTTTACTTCTCGCCTCAATATTAATTCCGTTCGCACTCGAAACATTCGAATCTAGCTTGTTCGTATGCTTCCGTCTGTTGTCGGATGTTGCCTTGAACAACTGATAAATTAAATAATGGCTCAAGTGAATGCACAGAGCCCCAAAATCGCCAAATTGAGCTGCAGAATTAAGATTCACACTGGAATGTACCGCAGGGCCACATCAGAAAATTTAAGTCGATGTAGCCTTTGGTATACGCCCTCAGTGACCTTTTGAACTGGCACACGAAACTTTTTGATGGAAACGCGATCAGTCACGGTCAGCAGCAATGTGACATTCTATTCTTGTCTCAAAGACGCGTCCACTTCAGT
This sequence comes from Panellus pusillus, assembly GCA_013387415.1. NCBI lineage: Eukaryota > Fungi > Basidiomycota > Agaricomycetes > Agaricales > Mycenaceae > Panellus > Panellus pusillus. The sequence goes on from QVIE01002967.1 coordinate 74,824, forward strand.
GAATGGCTGCGGAGGTAAGTATGCTTGAGTATTTTCGAGATAGCGCAGATTTCCTGAACCTTGAGTCTGTCACCTGTTTTCTCAGCTTGGCTTCGATACGCGACAGGGTCCAGTCTAAGTAGTCGACTCAGTGATGCGCCGCCGCACGGTGAAAGGCTCTGGATATTTGTCATCCAATATATCTCCCAAATCAACCACGGGAATGTTCGCCGCAACGTATGAGGCCTACAAGCAGAAGGCGCTGTGGATGCAATTCTGCGTCTCATGCACTGGACCGTTTCAAAACATTACTATTTATACTCGCGCTGTTGCCCTCAGTGCGAGATCAGATACTCGTTGACAATCTTCTTGACCTCCGGGTCGACCTGTGACAAGATGTCGAGGGTATCTTCCTATAGATCAAGTTAGTATAGCATTCTAAGTAGTAAGTACATCACGAATGGCTTGCACTCACCCAAACGAGGTCCTGCGCCTTCGCGCCCTGCGCGCTGAGCACGAAATCGCTTGGTTCCCGCACGCATTCCGCCCTTTCAATGTACGCTCCGCGCAATTCAGTCTGGCTTGCAGGCGCTAACGCCGCCCAAATGAGCCGACGGCTGCCCACTTCGGCGTTAAACGCGAGGGCGAGTTCCATGAAGAAGATCATGATGGATCTTATTCCGAGAGGTACGTGCCGCCGCAGGGAAGAGTAGCAGAATCTGCAAGGCAGGGTTTCAGCACAGAAGTCTGATGGTAAGAGGGCAATGAGAACGTACCCGGGGTTTACGGCGCTGACTATGAGGGGCGTCGAAGATGGAAGGCGAGCGTTGAGAGCGCGGACAAAGAAGAGATTGAGGACTGGCATGTGCGACGCTATGCTCAGCGTCATAGAAATCTGGAGAGGAAGAAACAGTACGTTTCGTGAGTCGGTATCTCCCTGCCATGCCCCTATAACACAAAAATCAATCAGTTTTGTCTGCTGTATTGATGAATCATTTACGGACTGGGGAGTACAGTACTCGGCGCTTCCAAGAGTTTTAATAACATCGGGATCTTCGACGACTGGTTTTTCAAGGCTAGCCGAGTACGAAACCGAACTTGAGACGACTACAAGCCGCGCCTGGGTAGTGTGCTCTCTGGCAGTCTTGATCATTACTGGGAGCAGCCTGAGAGCCAAGAGCGACGTGGAGAGGTGATTGACCTGGATACTGTGCAGCAGTTGTAGATGAGTGGTTTTACTCGCTTAAAGGAGCGCCAAACCTTGTTTCCCAACCGTCTTTCGTTGGCTCGTAGATCACAAGCCCCACAGCGGCGTTTGCGACGAGAATATCCAGCCGCCCTCCATCTTGTTCGAACCGGTCTGAGAACTGCTTCACGGACTCGAAATCTGAGAGGTCAACAACCCAGAGCTCTGCTTCCGCGTAGCGCGTGGCATCCCTTATTTCTAAATCAAAAGGGTGAGCTTCATTCCGTGTTGGTTCTTTGAATTCAACAAGAGACGCGTACTCTGAATAGCTTCCTGGCCCTTGCTCTGACTCCGACACGCTAGAATAAGTCGGCCTGGGTCATGGTAGCGAAGTGTTTTTGCTGCTTCATATCCGATTCCTGTGTTGGCGCCCAGGACGAGCACGGTTTTGCCTGCCAAGTCGACCTTGAGGACCGGCGCCTGACTCGTCCACTGTTCTTTAACAAGGTCTGTAAATGTGAAACGCATCTTGCTGGCAGCTGAAGTGGGAATCTGGCACCCACGCCCCTTTATACGCTCTGGATTGCATAAATGAGGATTCAGGAATAGTTAACGTCTGCGGAATCGATTTTTAGTAATCGCGCTTACTCATTTCTCCGTTCTCGAATTGGTTGAGGGATGTGACGCGACGCGTCAGTCACACCTTGTCGAGGAACCATGTCGACCCAGCCCATCCGCGACTACCTCACCAAGCAACTCTCGATCGAAAATAACATTGTATGCCGCTGTTCAGTACTGTCTGCGCCCACTCACCGGTCTCCAGGTCACCTACCGCTCTCTGAGTCGGGCCCTGGCCCTTAACGTCAATGTTGCCAAAAAGTCTGCTCTTTCCGCGACCTCGGGCCTTTCTTTGACCGTATTTGCAGTGAGCTAGCGGAATTTCATGCAATCGATGGGCAGCAGATGGCTGCGACCTATCTCCTCAGTGGCAGCATTCAGCCAGAGCCACGGACTGCATCTCAAGAGGACGTGAATATGCGCGACGACGACGAGGACGAAGACGAGGAAATCGAGTATACACAGCTGCTTTTGGTTGGGCAAAAGGATCTGGAAAGCGCACAGGCACAATTCACCCGTCTTGAATCTATCCACGTCTACAGTCTGTCACCCGCTGTAATACGGGCAAGTCCATCCCGTGGTGTATCTGTGATTATCTCATTGTTCTTCTGGTATAGGACGCAGGCCTATTGTGCACACCAACTGACATCGTGCGCGATCTCGACAATAAAAAGGGTGCTGAAATGGCGAGTGCTGTCGGCAGGGTCATCGCTGCAAATGTGACGGTCCGTCCACTATCTTCCTTGACCCCTCAGGCTTTTGTTGAAAAAATCCACTAGAAGTCGTCGAAACCGTACGTGAACCCCTTCCGCGGGTCATCTCGGGCGATGACGGCGCCCCTCAAGTCCACGGGCGATCTCAAGAAAGAAGAGGAAACTTCAAAACCAAAGGATGATGTTGCCAAGCCGACGCCCAAGATCACCGGCAAGCTCGACTTTAGCAAGGCGAAGACCAAGCCGCTCAAGGAGGAAGAAAAAGAAAAACCAAAACCAAAACCAAAACCTGCTGCCGCTAAAGGCGAAACGGAACCGCCGCAGCCGAAAGCCGGGCCGAGCACCAAGACGGAAGAAAGCAGTAGTAAGGTAATGTCTAGTCTGGCATCGCGTTCCTCTGTTCCCCACTTACGGTAGGTAATCGCTGCAGAGTGCTAAGCGCAAATCCGCGCTCCCGTCTGATTCGGAAGAAGAAGAGGTGGCCACGAAAGCGAAACCCAAAGCCGGGCCAAATAATGTTGAGCGGAAAGTACCAGCGCGAGTAGAGAAAAGCAGCAGCCCAAAAGTGAGTCTCTCCGTTCCCGTCTACTCATGATAATGAAACGAATCTGCTCTTGCTAGAGGGGCGTCAAACGCAAGTCCGCGTTACTCGCAGAGTCCGACTCGGAAGAGGAGAAGGCTGCCGTCGCGGAACCTGCCGTTGCGCAGAAGGAAAAGGCGAAAGAAGCAAAGGGACAGTCATCCTCTCTGCGCGTCCGCAAAGGGGTCGTCCTCTCGGACTCTGAGGACGGGGAAGACCAACCAAAGGTACAATCTTTTCGGAAGGGCAAGGGCAAGGCGTTGTCAGAAGCGGAGAAGAGTCTGCGCGAAATGATGGATATCGATGATGGTGCGTGTATTGACTGATACCCCGTCGTCCCTTGGCTGACCGAGCTGACCTGTGAGCGACTAGATGCAGATGGGGTGACTCTTGCATCGCGGGACGCGCCCCCCGTCACCCAGCCACAGCACGCGTACGAACAAGATGTTGATATGGACGACGTCGATGAGGACGTGGACATGTCCGACGCCAATGCTCCGCCGAAACGCGTTCCTGCGAAGCGCAAGCCGAAAAAGGTTGTCCCGGTAGGGAGGAATGGACTCAAGAAGAAGCGTGTTGTTAAAAGTAAGGTGCATTTCGACGACAAGGGTATATGGGTAAGCGTCCTTTAAGTTGAGGGAGAAACGCAAAGAACTGACGGATGGATCTAACTCCAGTGACAGAGGATGTTTCGGAGTACGAGTCTGTTGACGAAGAGGTAGAGGCGGACGTGTCGGCTAAGGGGAAGGGAAAGACGAAGGGGAGGGGAGATGAGAAGGAGAAACCAAAGGCAGTGGAGGAGAAGAAAGGGAAGGCAAAACCGAAACCGGCACCTGCACCTGCGCCTGAAAAATCGAAACCATCGAAGCCGAAGCCGAGCGGGAAGTCGGGCAGCAGTCGGTGGCTGATTTTTTCGGGAAAAGTAAGGCCAAGTAACACCAGGTCTCGGTTGGCCTATGTATCTTAATTGCACTGGAATACTGTATATCGTTTCATTGAACGCTCATTGCAATAGATAGTATGTACACAATTAATACGCTTCGACAGCCTGCGCTGCTAGCTGTAAGTCGACGTCAAGATGAACCTACATAGCCGTGAGGGTGATCGTGATTCATGAGTGCGAGAAGTGCAAGAAAAAAAAATGCCGCCATCCTCCCTGCTACATGTACGCCTCCGAGTCCGACGTATTATACACGTCTGCATCCTCCTGCACCGGTGCCAGCCTTCGGGCATCCTTGGTTCTGCGATCCACGTACCCATGGCGATCCGTCACGACCCAGCGTTCGGGGTGCTGCCGGATATCGCGCAGTTGGCGCGCAACGAACCGCTTCTCCGCGTCTGCGTCCACATCCCCGACGCGCCATCAATGTTGATATTCCACCCCAAAAAAGGCGGTTCCTCCCGGAAGCGACGTCCCATTCCGTGGCATCCATCGAGTTAACGTGCAGCACGAGCCCGTCGTCGTGCGTGTAACGCATGTTGAACATGAGGGCGAGCCGCGTGGTGCAGCCGCGCTGCTGCATTTTCCACAGTGCGTTGGAGACGCCTGGAAATTGCGCAAATGGGTGAGACGGGGGCTCCCAGCGGGCGAAGCTGTAGGCGGGTGACCGGCGTCAGACTCTGCGCCTTCGTCTTCGTCCTGCTCGTCGGAGTCATCCTCCTCCCCATCAACCACATCTACCTCTGCCTCAGATCCCGAGCCGTCCTCGCTCCCGCTGACACTGGAGCTCCCATAGAAGCGTGCCAGCTCGTGCTGATACGCGCTCATTCCTAATGCCATGTCATCCTCGTCAGAGTATTGATTAAAGAACGGCGCCCCGTAGTCTTCTTCCGATGAGACGTAGTCGTGGAACTCCTCGTCGTCCGAAGAGTCGTAGTCAGGGAGGAAAAGACCTGCCCACGGGTCTGCTTCCTCCTCCTCCGCTGCAGCAGCTCCCGCCGCGGCGCGGAGGGCAGTCGCCAGGCTCTTGACGACGAATATGGGAATTGGGCGGCGCGTGACGCGAGCGCGGCAGCAAGGGCACGACTTATCTCGAGAAAGGATGTAATCTTCCCGCGTCTCGTCCATGCCGTCGTCCGAGCCGTTGCCAGATGGCGCGGAACGGAACCATTGTTGCAGGCATCCGAGGCAGAGGACGTGCCCGCAAGGAACGACGGCGTAGGGCTTGGAAACGAGGTCGATGCAGATTTGACATTGGAGGGAGACTTGAATCGTTTGGAGGAGTTCTTCATTTTTGAGAGACTTTGCGGAGACGATGGCGAGCTGCCGTTCGTGCTCCACCGTGGCAGTTTCACGAGCCTGAGCTAGACGTTTATGTTGTGTAGCTGAACCCGGAAGATGAGAAACCCACCAGTGTTTCAGAAGTAACTTGAGCCTTCAGTTCGTCGATAGTCTGATCTCCTAGTGAGTGGCTGGACTGGATAGATAAGGAAACGCACCTTGATCTGTTTCTTCAGCAGTTTCTTGTTATCATGCACTGTCTTTCGAAGAGCTTCCAACTCCTTACGCATGCGTTCATACTCTGCAGCAGCGATTGGTCCGGAATAGCCTGGAGGCGGCGGTGGTGGTGACACATCAATTTTATTCACCTCCCTGCCCTTCCCTTGTCGCTAGCTCGACGCGGGGTCATCTGAGGGACGATACTCGGAAGTTGAGCATGGTCGGATCTGGACCGTTCTCTATCCTTTCTCGGGCGATGTGACGAAGACGCACTTGCTGCAAGCAATACACGAGGCTGAGCAGAACTAGACGACATCGCAGAGGGCTTTATACGTTGCCCACAATCGATTTCGCCTCCGACGGCTGCAACGGTGCTGGGTCGCACAGGGGTGAAAGAGCGCTTGCGTTTGACGGTCGTTGGTGCGGGTCCAGAAGAGAATGTGAACGGATCGCTGCGTGACCCGGTGCCATTCCGCCAAGGAGAGCGGGATTTGCTGCGCTGTATCTCAGCGGAATGGGGTGTTGCTTGCTGAGATACAGTGCGGGTGGTTGGTACTACGCCAGTGGCCTCCTTTGTGGTACTTCGCGTGGCACCAGTAGGACGACTCATATTGGCTAACAAATCTGCTTTTCTTTCGGATTTCGAGCCCGATGAACAAAGCGGCGAACTCAACGCACGCAGGAGAAACACGAGTATTGCACAATGACTCTGAGGAGGAGGTATAGAGATGTTGGACAAACAAATATCATCACCGGAGTATCGGCTTGCTTTCCATCCTTCACCACCTTTCCACACTTTTCTACCTCCACACTTTTGTCCAAGGATCGACCTCTTAACTGAACGGTTCTCCTTGTGTAGAATCCTCTCAAACCAGATGCAGGAAGCCGAGGAACAAGGCAGAATCCGCCCGTATTGTATTCACTCCGTGTACTTACATTTTGCGCAGACACTTGTCGTATCTGCAGCGCTCCCGCGGAACCCGGTCAACCTCTCTTTTATCCTTGCAAATGCTCAGGGACGATACGTTACATCCACCAAGACTGGTACGCATTGTTAGCTATTTCCCCGTTCGAGAGACAATTCAGTCTCGCTAGTTTGACCACTTGGTTGGCCCATAGCAAGAAGAAGAACTGCGATGTTTGCAAGCATCCTTACTCGTTCACGAAAGGTTCGTCCTCGAGGAGTCCTTGGGATTCTGATGTTAAAATTGCCGTAGTTTACGCAACAGATATGCCCACCCGACTGCCACCGGTTCTTCTCTTGCGTCGTATAGCCCAGCAATCCTTTTTCGCTATGGTCTTTGCAGTGCGCGCCGTTGCCGTCGCTCTCATCTGGCTTGCCGTTCTTCCTTGGGTGACCGTCATGACATGGAGGATGTATTTTTCCATGGGGGATTCGACGTGCGTACGCCTACTGACTTCTGGAAGTCTGTTCACCTTCTACAATAGCGCTTGGTGGATCAGTGATCGCCCACGTCCCCCGATGCCCTCGAGTCACGCAATCCGTTCTATTATGCTTTTTATTTCGACGCGACTGCTGTGCCACCACCGGGCACATTTATTGCCCGAGTCGCCAACCATCCTCTTTGGCTTTCTCTTTCCTCCGACATCTTCACGGGGCAGATCATCGCATCCCTCGTGGTTCTGACGTTTGTCGCCGTATTCCTCTTGCGCGAGTGGATATCCCAAAATGCCCGTCCCGGAGTGTTCGAGGACGAAGAACTTGAAGTTATGCCCCCGCCACCCATAATTCAGCAGCAGCCTCAACTACTAGAGCCGCCGCGTGTAGCGCCGCCCCATCTTAACCCCAACGTCAATGACAGAATTGCTCTAGCTCAACGACAGAGGGATGCTGTGCGCGCACTTGACGCCATGCGCGCAGTTGAGGTCATTCGCGCCGCCGAGCCCGCCAGGCCGACCAGGAAACGTCGGTACTCGCTCAAACGGATGGAGCCGGAGGAGGAGCCTCGCGCTGTCGCGAGCGGAAGTAGTCGTCCGTCGGCTCGCACTGTGAGCCGGCGGCGTGCTCACAGGGACGACGGCGATAAGGTGGACCGTTCTAATCGGGCCTGGCGGCGGCAGACGCGCCGTCGCAGTCTTCATCGGCTGCAGCTCGCTGTTCCCGATGCTAAGCCTTCGGTAGATGACGGTACCGACTTCAAATTCACCTTCAGATCGACGACCCACTTTCCGCAGTATGGGAGAAGAAGTGTCTCTGAGCCGCCGTCCAGCGCGAAACTCTCCGATGACTGGAACGCCTCTGGCCTATCAACGCCCTTAGTTGAGCCCCTCATCTTTCGCCTGGATCTGGATGACACCGTTCTCGGAGTCGACGAGGACAAGGACGGTTCTGATCAACCTCTTGCCGTCGATTTTCACGATGTCCCATCTCGAACATCGTCTCTGCAGGATTTACCTGCCAGCGTCAGCTCTAGCTCTGATTCCCTTGGTAAACTAACTCGCCACCGGCCGCCGTTACCCAGCACTCGGCCAACCCTTGCAGGGAGTAATCATTCTTCTCCCGACCTGTCGTCACCGCCTACGCCATTGATCTCGCCTAGCCTCGTAACATACCGCGCCCCGAGGAGCTTGGATCCGAACCAGGGCCATCAAGGTTCGGCAATGGTGGCTACTTTGATCGCGAGGAGGGCCTATCGAAGTACAAAGGCAAAGGCAAGGCTCGCGGGACGTCGACGCCGTAAGCGAAGATGACAATGACATGGAGTTGGAACACGCACGGTATTTTGCAGACCAGGGGAGAACGGGGATATCAAGGAGGGAAGGAATGACGATGAGATGCCGAAGTCGCAAGAAATGAGCGACTCGGATGAGGAGGAGGATGAGGAAGAAGGCTCGGGAAGTCCGAGGATTGAACAAGACGATGTTGACGGGGATTTCGAGGAGGATGACCTGGAGGATGAGGACGAGGACGAAGACGAGGTGCCAGAGGACGCGAACGGTGGGTTCCCTTCGACGCAGAGGCCCCGATGTGGCCGGCCATCCAGATCGAAGATGAAGAGGTTGCGGAGGTTGCGGACGGCGATATGGAAGTGGGCCAGGGGCCGTTCCTGTGCCTGACCCGGTGCCTCCAGCTGGGGCTGTGGACGCGGGCGCTGCCATTGACGTCAACGATGATATGGAGGGGAATGTGGAGGACGATATGGAGGGCGCTATGGAAGGTGAGTGCTGCTTGCGCGACCCGCTAATACATATGAATGTACGCATTTCACAGCCATTGGCATGAGGGGACCAGTATACGGTGTCGTTCAAAACGTATGTTTCTCGTTTTGTTTTTTGTTACTTCTAAAGGTGATATTCTTCCATTAGGCCGCACTGATGATTTTCGTGCTCGACACGGCCATTGGCCTGTTGGTCTGGATCCCTTCACACTGGGAAAGTCAACGGCTTTACTTTCCGTGAGTGCTACCTATACATGCTATCTCACAGCCGGGAGTAACCGGCGCTGTAGTTGGATCCTCATCGCTTCCTTCAAATTCTCCACTTCCCAATCAAGGCCATCCGGGTCATCACAGACCCCGTCGTTGATTCGGTCATGTATCTCATCGTCGCTCTGCTTTTACCATTTGTTGCACGATTGCTGTACCGAGTCGTCAACATCCTGTTTCTCGGTATTCTCTTCTTGATCTCCCTCTTTTTCGGTAAAGAGGGGGCTGAGAAGACCTCCGAGGCAACTTCGGCAGTGGTATGTATTCTGTCAATCTGTTCCGAGTTTGCTCTAAGGTTTTCTGCAGTATTTCCGCGTTCACAAACTTTCGGATCAGCCATTCGACCTGTTGTTTGGGTGGACGACTCCTGCCTCGTCATCTTCGACGCCAGGACCTTCCAAAGTTTCAGAGCTTTCCGTCTTCCAGTCGGCCATTGTAAACGCTGCCGAGCCGTATTTCGCCGCGTTAGGGAAGGAAGTTCGTGTCAGCGCTGAGCAATTCCAGTCGACTTGGACCCGCCTGGCTCTTGGACATGGGCCGAAAGAGAGGGTATTTGCGGTTGCCTTGGGCTACGTCGTCGTGGTGATCCTCGTCTCCGCTTACCTTAACCTTCTCACCGTGGGAAACATGAAAACAGCGGGACGTGCTGTCAGGACCGCGGTGCGGGAGCAGCTACTTGTTTTGAAGGTTTGCATCTTCAAATCAGATACGCTAGTCTCTTGGTCTGACGTCTACTAGGTTGCTACCTTCATCTTCATTGAGCTCGTAACTTTCCCTCTCGGCTGCGGTATCGTGCTGGATATCTGTACGGTCTTCATGTTCCCCGAAGCCAATATCGCATCCCGCGTGGAATTTTTCAAGCAAGCCCCCCTCACGGCCATGTTCTACCACTGGATCGCTGGGACAATGTTCATGTAGGTCAAGGATGGAATCAATCGATCAGTTGACCCATATCATTCTAGGTACTCGTTCGCTGTGTTACTGGCGGGCTGCAGGACTCTCTTGCGAAAGGGTGCCATGTGGTTCATCAAGGATCCACAGGACCAGAATTCACATCCAATTCGCGACATCCTCGATCGTCCGACGATGACACAGCTTCGCAAGATCTGTGTCAGCGGGGTCATGTACTCGTTCGTCGTCGCTTGCGTTGTCGGCAGCGTGGCCAGTCTACTGTACATTGGCAGCAAATCGATCCTCCCATTCCGATGGAAGAACAGGTACGAGTCTCACCATCTCTGTCTCAAACTACCTTCTCACATAGCAAATAGGGAGCCTCTTGCAACCATTCCAGTTGACTTGATATTCTTGCATATGGTCCTACCATACACTATGCATTATTTTAGGCCTCGGGCTGGAATTAAGAAGGCGTCAAAGGCCCTCTGGAAGGTTTTGGCCAGCTGGCTTCGACTATCATCTTACTTCTTCGGTGGCCGGCACCCCCACGAAGAATACTCGACGCGGCGTCTATCATCTTTCTTCTACCGGTCCGATGACGATCTGGACCATCCGACGAATATCAAGGACGGCACATTCCGGCGTGTGCCTGCGACCGACAATATCTCGCTTCCTCGGGACATGCGCGCCACCGCAGCTGTAACTGAAGATGGAGAACCTGTCGACGATGAAGCTCGCAAACTCATTGCCATGCAGGATGACGAGGCGAACAAGGCTAAGCGCTCCGTTCAGGATGACTACATGATCGTGTACATTCCTCCCAATTTCCGGTGGCGCGTGTTCTTCTTCATTTCCATCCTTTGGGTGCTGGGTGCCATCTTACTGGGATCATGGTCGCGATGCCCATCCTGCTCGGACGAAGCTTCTTCGAACTTTTTATCCCTCGCCAGGTTCACGACGGCTACTCCTTCATCGCTGGTGTCTACCTACTGTGGGGTTGCTACCTTACCGGCCGAGGTGTCGATCGGTTGGACAAACGTCGCCAGCGTAGAGGTGGGGACGAGCCTCGCGCAGATCTCCGTCTGCTGGTCATCAAACGTGGTCTTTTATGGGTTGCCAAGATCACGTACATGGTCCTCCTCCTCGGCTTCTTAATCCCGACCTTGATTTCCCTAGTGGTGGATCTGTACATCATTCTCCCAATTCGCCTGGCGTTGGATTCCACTCTCGTTCCACGCATACGAATCGTGGATTCTTGGACTATGGGCCTGTTATACGCGAAAATTATGCTCCATGTAATGCGGACACAGGCTCCCATCCGATAACGCGGGGCATGCAGCGTGTACGTTGGCAGCGCGATGTTTTCTTTTTTCTATCTACTAATTTGTCTCTTCCAGATAAACAACAACGGCTGGACACACCCAGAGCCCATCACGGCCACCAAGGAGGTCATTGGCCCCCTCGCGTTTGGCCTCCTTGGGATGATCTTCCTTCCGGGCGGGCTCTTCTTACTCGCTCAACATTCCATCCCGATCATCCCGATAAATAGCAGGCTCCTCTGTACGCGGTTCCTTCACTTGTAAATGCATCCTACTCATACAGTTTTCCTAGTCATGGAGGTATATCCTGCCCTATTCGTGACTGTCGCCGGTGTTCGTTCTAGCGCTGTGCTGTTTGACATGCTCAGCACCTGGTCGCAGGCTATTCGGGACAAGGAGTTTTTGGTAGAGATGCGACTACGGAATCTGGAGCCGGATTCAAAGACCACTAAATCGGACCAAGTAAGTTAAAATTCTGTACTAGTTGTATCTATAACGTATTCGAAAATATCTGCCCACCCACTACTAGTAGTAGTACTTGTTTTTGCTCTTCCCACTCAGCGACTCCCACTGGCACATGATCGATGATCTTCGGACAACATGTGTGCCAGTGGGATGTTTCTTCTCAAGAAACGTCTCCGAGCAGTCTCCGAGCACATCGCGTGCGCGCTTCTCTCCTCTGTCCTTGTTGGAACTTGAATTACTGGACGGTGCAAGAATGGTATGGATCACCACCTGATCTTCGAACGGCACACAGCACAGTGGCGCGCTTTACAGCCTTCTCCGGCGCAGACTTCGTCCCTTCCAAGGCCGCAGCTATTAATTATGCATCCGCCGGCCGCGAACGGCATGTGTGGCTCGCTCCGCAGCGTCGGACGTTTTCATCCTCTATACCTAGTGCTACTGGGAGCTGAAGCCTGAGTCAGGTCAAGCTCTGGATGGTTTTAGCTGGTGGCCACTAAAAATGATTCAGTATCATTGATCGACAACGTCGTGGCCGCACGGTGTGCGCACGCGCGCGTCCCCATACTTGGTCGCAACGCCTATCAAAGATCGATAGACCGAGAAAGGTCCAGCGAATCTTCCAAGTGTTTTCGGATCCAGTTCAAGCACGTTACGGTCCATAACCTGTCCGTCGCCGGGTTACCTTCCCTGGGAGTATCATTCCCGTGCATGCCTTCGATTCCTGAAATCCTCGTGCCACCACTCGTTGCTGCGCATGCTTCGAGATAACAAGCGTGCTATAAGAGCATACCAAGCTTTCGGTACCTTTTACCGCTCCACTGCTGCTTGTCATGTTGTGGCTCTCGGCACTAGTCCTCGTCCTCGCTCAGCTCGGTGCGGCTAAGCCGCTCAACAGCAAGCGATGGAACGACCTCACTGTCAAGCACGCGTGGGTCGATGTTCCCCGCGGCTGGGAGTTCCACTCCGCGGCACCCGCGGACCACTTGCTAGACATGCGGATTGGTCTCAAGCAGGACAAAATTGAGGAGTTGATTTCCGCTCTGTACGAAGTCAGCGATCCCACCCATGAGCGGTGTGTATCCGAAACTGCGCTCAAAGAGTTGCTCCAATTGTGATCCCGTTAGGTATGGAAAGCACCTGTCGAAGGAAGAGGTCGATGCCCTCGTCGCGCCCCATCCGGATTCCGTGGAAGCCGTCGAGTCATGGCTCGAACATCACGGCATCACTCTGCGGACGCGCACTTCCGCTCCGCTGCTGGCGAATGGGTTACCATCCGCGTGCCCGTCGCCCAGGCCGAACAGATGCTCAACACCAAGTACGGTGTATACTACCACGCCGCGTCGGACTCCTACGTCGTACGCACCATGGAGTATTCCTCCGACTGAGCTGCACTCGCACGTGGACGTCGTTTCGCCGACAACGTACTTTGGTACGATACGCAGCATGCGCGCGACCAGCTTCCTCAAGCCGCAGGTCGTCACGGGCAACGAGGACTCGTTCGCCGCGGATATTTCGCCACTGGCTGTTCCTGCCTCGTGCGGAACGACTATCACGCCTGCCTGCCTGAGGGCTCTGTACAACACGACCAATTACGTCCCCAAGTCGACCCGCCACCAACAAGCTGGGTATCACGGGATATCTTGAGGAGTTCGCCAACGACGCAGGTTGGGCTTGCGCACGACATGAAGATTAGGCTGACTTGCGTGGTGGCATATAGATCTGCAGACGTTCTTCAAACGATTCCGGACAGACGCTGCAGGGACCACCTTCACGCACGTCCAGGTCAACGGTGGGCTCAACAACCAGAATGACCCCGGTGTGGAGGCCAACCTCGATATCCGTAAGATTGTTTTCGCACTCCGCTTCCACGATGATGACCGAATCACGCAGAGTACTCCCTCGGGATCGCGTCCCTACCCCGCCACCTTCTGGAGGTAAGCATCTTTATTGTATCATGCTGGCGCGGCATTGACTCCCATTTGTCCCACAGCACCGGTGGCTCGCCACCTTTCACCCCGGACTCGTTCACGACGACCAACACCAACGAGCCGTATCTTGACTGGCTGAACTTTGTGCTGAACCAGACCACCGTCTTCCAGACCATCGTGAGCCCTGCATATGCTATCACCGTTTTCTATCCAGTTAACAGCTTCGACCACAGAGCACGAGC